>JAVQJS010054456.1:0-31081 GCA_036024795.1 Galaxias rostratus | reverse complement strand
GAACATTCTAGTCCTGGGTGGGAGTTCTAACTTTGTGGAGCTGTATGCCTATGGAATGTATAAGATTGCTACTCTAACAGAGGTAACCCGAACTTTGCATTGGTTGAATTTGATTATTCCCCAAACTGTTACTGCACTTTTGGTACAGAGAGTATCTCTTAACACCTTCTGCATAGCTATTCTACCTTTGCCAAAAATAAGTTGTTTTTTATGAATACCTTCACACACAGGTTTCAGGCACCTGTCGCAGTCTGAGCCTCTCCAGTGACCTCAAGTCCTTGTCTGTCATCACCGAGGTCCGGTCTGTTGACAACAACCCTGAGATCTGGTACATACTGGTACGGCCGCTTGCTCCACATCCGGAAAACAAGACTGCTCTGCTTTTCCTTGCCACCGATGAATGGTCCGCCTCCTGTGTTCCAGCTTGACACCAGACTGTTGTCTGACTGTCTCCCTGAGGTCACCAGGATGGCACGCAAGTTCACCCATATCTCCACCCTGCTGCAATACCTGCGCCTCTCACTCACCTGTATGTGTGAAGCATGGGAGGACATCCTCATGCAAATGGACCTTCGGCTTACCAAATTTGTTCAGGTCAGCAAGAAAAGGCATTACGTATAGTTTATTTTAATATTGAAAATACCAGGGTTGCTCATTGCCCCAGTTGTATAGAGTAGTTGTGTTGATTTGTTTGCCTTTGTAATGTGCTGTGTTTTCCAGGAAAAGAATACTAGCACACAAGTTCAAGATGAGTTTTTAGAGCTTTTGCTATGGGGCCAGTACAGGTTAGTAATACAAATGACTTTTTACTGGATGCTTTCCCAAATGAAAATGTATTTATTACGTGTAGCTATAATCCGGCAAAGGGAGCCAGAATAGATGCAGTATTTAACATGGACTGTAGATGGCACCAAAGTATATCTCAGTGTCATCCAGTCTGCTTTGGAAACATTTCCAACCCAGGATTAACAGAATCTGCAAAATAATGCAAAGCAATTCATATTTTTGTGGACTTTAGTCCTGAATTGCAGGCTCTTCTGATGAACCAACTGACTGTCAAGGTGAGTAAAATAGGTTGCCAAAATATGTCAATTATATCAAATATAGTTTTCATTTGGAACCTAAAAAAATTGAAAATTGTCACAATGCGTTAAATGTTGATATTTTTTGCTACATTGCTGCATTTTTTGTGATATTTTGCTAGTTGAACTTGCGTATTGGGTCTTCTGTTTTCTTCGAACCCTCAGGGGTTGAAAAAGCTTGGCCAGTCCATAGAGTCCTCCTACTCCAGCATCCAGAAACTAGTGATCAGCCACCTGCAAAGGTACCTCCTCCCATCAGCTTCCAATAAAAAGACCATACTAATCACTGTGAAGGACGAAAAGCAAACCTAGCTAATGTCTCTCATTGCAGTGGCTCAGAGGCTCTGCTGTACCACCTGAGCGAGGTGAAGGGCATGTCGTTATGGAAACAGAAGTTTCAACCCCTAGGCCTGGATTCAGCCGCAATAGCAGGTAATTTGTTTAGTCTCTTTTGGGCTAGCAATCACGTTTCTTCTTCAAAATTGTGTTTGATGTTCCAAATGTGTCTTTTGAAATCCGGTGCTGTTTCTGACATTTGTGATTTTCTTCACATTTGAAGCTGCCATTACTGCTGTGGGATCCTTTTCTTTGAAAGCCAACGAGCTTCTACAGTACGTTTTTTGATTTTTGGGTGTGTTCAAGCTTAACCTAAGACCTTTAGCAACAGACATTTCTTATACTGTTGTTTCTCTCCTCATAACTTAGAGTGATTGACAAAAGCATGAAAAACTTCAAAGCCTTTTTCCGCTGGCTGTATGTAGGTAGGGTACCTGTTTTGAACGGACGATTGACAAAAAGTATTTTGATTGAAAAATTCCATAGCCAAATGTCTTTTGTTAATGTTCCACCTACACAGCAATGCTAAGGATGTCGGAGGATCATGTCCCACCTGAACTCAACAAGGTGAGAGAACGACAGTACGTGTGTGAGGGAAAATCTAAACCACCGTTAATAGCTTGTGGTTTACGGTTCATGATAATTACCTTTTTGTTGACATCGTAGATGACCCAGAAGGACATTGCCTTTGTGGCAGACTTCTTGTCTGAGCACTTCAGTGAGGTGAGATTAGTACAATGAATCCTTATCTGCTAACTATGTGTTTCACAAAAATGAAATAACAAGTTTTCTATTCTCCCAGAATGAAGAACTATTTGACCGCAAAGGGAAATATTTCAATGTGGAACGGGTCGGCCAGGTAAGGGGTGTGTGCATCGAGGCATGGATGTAATATTGGGTGGCTGGGGGTGAATTTGAACTGTATGTCAATGTCTATTGCATGTGGACATTTGCAGTACCTGAAGGATGAGGATGAGGACCTTGTGTCTCCGCCTAACACCAAGGGAAACCAGTGGTTAAAATTTCTGCAGGAGAGCACTCATTTGAAAGGTTAGCTAATTCATGCTTTACACAACAAAAGCCAGCCTTCTAATACATCATCTTTTGTACCTGTACTAAGGACTTAGGGCCCGTTATGTTTGGCTAATACATTTAGAGAACCTATTTGTGAAAATGTGGCTGATTTCTGAGGGGCAGTTAGCGTTGCGTTTGTGATGTATTTGGGGCTGATTGTCTTTTTCAGAAAGTCCCTTGCTGTTCCCTTCATACCCCCAAAAGTCTTTGCACTTTGTCAAGAGGATGATGGAAGGCGTGATTGAATCATGTCTACAGACACCTGCTGTAAGTATGAAACAAA
The DNA here is from genome assembly GCA_036024795.1 of Galaxias rostratus. Classification (NCBI taxonomy): domain Eukaryota; kingdom Metazoa; phylum Chordata; class Actinopteri; order Galaxiiformes; family Galaxiidae; genus Galaxias; species Galaxias rostratus. The sequence goes on along the minus strand of JAVQJS010054456.1, from coordinate 28,306 downwards.
TACAAAATGAACCCCAAGCCATTTCTAGGTGTTCTTTGCTCCTGTCACCTCTTTGACATAATTGGTTTTTGGGCGTTGTGAAAGTCTAGCGTCTGATGAGGACGACTGTCCTTAAAGTTTTTGGGCATGATAAATGTTGTAATTTTGAAGAAAAAAATTGAAAGACAACGTTCAATTTTGATCCCGTTGCCAGAATTATGGTTCTGAGGGTTAATGCACATTTTACTCTCATATCTCAAATATTTCTATATCATAGGAGGTTTGTAGCCAACGTTTAAGGCTAATAAATGTTAGAATGTGTGTGTATTTTGCTTTCACCGAGTGATGTGAACTAATCTCACAATCTGCCGAGTCACGTCTTTTTTGTGAGCGTTTGCCTGCCAAGAGTTCCAGCAGCTATAAATCTGACAAACGGCCCTCTACAGAGGGAGCTCGGCCGTCTTCTGCTCCCTCCCTCCTGCGTTCCAGTGCCTCGCTCTCTGCTAGTGCCCCTTAGGCCCACCGTCCTCGGGGCCCATTCCCCCTCTCTCTGCCTTTCTCTCATTTCAATGCGATGTGGTGATTACACTGCGGCAACAGGCTGCACAAAGCCACTGAATTGTACAAGTAAAATCTTGTTGTCATTTCTGCGGCTTCATTTTGAGCATGAACCAAGCGCAAATTCCATCAGTTGGCCATTTCAAACCATCGACAAAACACAAGTTGGTTCTCATAAATCATGTATTTATTCTCTGTCGATCATTATTTTCAAGTACATGTGGCTTTATATCTTTTGTTTTATTTTACAGGAGGTTATTGGGAAGTCAGTTAAACAGGCCGGTTGTTTTCCTCTCTACATTGTACCAGAGAGGTAACAGCTCCATCTTTTTAGCCTTCGATGATACTATCTCAATTATAATGAAAAGTATTACACATTTTTGCTTTGAAATTATACATGTGTTTCTGCCTCATTAGCTCAGAAAATACACCGAGACTTTTTGAGCTTCCGTCTTTGTAAGTATAGCCAAAACCAACCTGGTACTATTTTAATTCTGTTCATATTTACACAGGTATGTATTATATGTAGCATTCAACATTTCCTTCATGGTTTACCGGCAGATGGAATGACAAGAAGGCCAACATGCACTATGTGTTGTTCTGCATGCCAGAGGTTTCACCCAGCAAAGTATACTTTTTACGTAAAGCCACAGACCCATTCAGGTAAATGCTGTTGTTATATTTCTGGGATCTGATTATTTGTTCATAATAAGACAATGTTTGATCCTCTCAAAATTGTTACAGATCTGTTCCGAATGCTCTCATGGCTATTGATCTAAGCAATGTGATAAGCCACGGTATCGATAATGATGATGCTACACGAATTCCGTGAGTCACGCCCTTACTTTTTTTGCATTGGTTTTGTTACCCAATTCATTATTTGTTATGTAGTACCAGTCAAATGTGTGGAGGAACGTTCTAATTTTAGTGATGAAAGGTTATGTCACTGGTATGTGTCAATGTGCTTACCTACCTACCCACTTGGATTTACATTTTGTATTGGTCTCTTAGCGCTGACTGTACATACAGTTGCACGGATGCCCGTTTTTACGATGATGAGACCTTGACTGTGGTGCTCCAAGCATCCGAAGAGGAGGAAAACAGGGGTCGCATTCTAGCTCAGTTGCCACTTAGCTCGGCATTCAGCTCCGAGTTCAACTGGGATCCTTCACTGAGGTATGTTAATATGGTATTAATAAATACAGTAGTCTTCTCAAAGTCTGATCAAACTCCACTTATGTTCTCCTTTTTGAGGTGATCCTCTGACATTTTGTCCAGAATTGATGTCTTAAACCACCTCTAGTATACAGTTCAAAGTCCTAAAGCATGTCTTACTAAGTGAGACAGTAAAATGAAAACAGTCTAAGGTAGTGGAGAGATTAGCAAACTTTGGTAATGTATCAGAAGTGAGATTAACCAGTTTAATTTGGGAAGTGTTGAATACATAATTTTTTCCTGCATTGTTAATGTAAGGTTGGACCTACAAAGTAGCGCCATTCCCTCCCATAATTTTGTTCTGGAGAATCAGTGGCGGGACTTGGAGAACATGAAAGCCCAGTATGTGGCCGTCAATGGAATTCGCAAAGTGGCCTGTGTGGTGAGCATCCCTTTTATAGATTACAAAAACATTTTCTGTCTTTAGTTTTAGCTAGTGAATAACTTTACTTTTGAGTTGTAACATTACTATTGTTGAGACTGCACTCATTGCTTCCCTCCTAATTCCTTGTCTGCGTGTGTTATCAGCTGAGCGCTAACTTGCGGCATCTTAGAGTTTATGAGATGGATGTGGAGGATGAAGAGGATGAAGAACGTCCGGAGTCCCAAAATGCCAGTGCTGATCAGGATGGATTGGAGGAGACATTAAACAGCCAAGCAGAAGTAGATGGGATAACTGGAGAACATGGAGTCGACGTGGAACTGACCTCTGAAAAACAGCTCGAGTCAGAGGAAGCTCTGGAACTCTCGTAGCGGCTTCAATTATCCATTCAAATGGGCGTAAAAAATACCTGTACAGACGCTTTTCAGTTTTCCAGGAGCGTTTGGTTGAAACGATGTACAAAGAGTATCGGTATTTTTCTGTTTCGTGTATTAAAATGTTGTTTGAAAGAGTTGTTTTTCTTTTCTGAGCAAATAAATTGTATATTACTACCCACCAACTTTGACTAACAACTCTGACTTGAGATTCTGTTTGTAAATATGACTTAGTACCATTCTTTTAATGTAATTTAGGGGATGTTATGGATATTCTAATATATTATTAATATTTTGTTAACAATTTTGTTCTTGAATTTTTATAATTGGATGCATTAAGTTATTGTTATTGCTTGTATGTAATATATTTATCATTTATTAATATTGTGACAGTAGAGGAGAAATGGGAGTAATCCTTTTGTGGTGTTTTTATCTATGGAATTCATGCACAAGGAAATAGGTGTTGGTAACGTGCTCGTTATCGCTACCCAACGTAATGACGTACTTACTCCGCCGCCTGTTGGTCTTTCATAGTTGGCAACAGGGACACTGAAAAAATGGCCACGACGCTTCCCGTTCGTACAAAACACCGGAGAAGATGAGGTGGATGAGCTTTTTAACTCTGTGTAACTGTAAAGTGTCTTCGATTTATAGCGAGATAATAGTTGAGTGATTTATATAGTTCTAGAACCGTTATATAGTCACGGAAAGGTAGCGCAAACCGCCGCGTATTTTGTGGGGTTCGCAAACCACTATGGAGGATATCAACTCGAACATCAACGCTGACTTGGAGGTGCGGAAGCTTCAGGACTTGGTAAAGAAACTAGAACAGCAAAACGAGCAACTTCGGAGTAGGTCCTTTTTATTGTCTTCGTCTGTAACAGTTTCGGGGAACCAAAGACCTCTCAGCGCCGGATACGACTCTCCACTGTCAGCGGCAGCAGGGCTGGCCGGTTTCCCTGGGGTGGGGTTCGGTGGAACGGGTGGTTATGGTGGGCTTTTGGAAAACCCCCGTTGTTTGAGCCCCAGACTGTCTTACGATGGCATCAGTTTTAGAAAGGCATACGAGGGTGAAGGGGTATCGGCTGCGACCTCCATTTCTGGGATCAACTCATTTTATGTGGACTCTGGGGGTTACATGGATGAAGGCGAAACTTCAATCTTGGACGAGGTGGAAATCCTCGATCTCGAGGACATGGATTGTCTTAACGAGGAGGAAGACAGCTGGTGAGTGACACACAGCAAGGTTATAACGCACCGACATGGGTAACTCGAGTAGACAACGCCGATTAAAGGTGACAACAACATGTCCCTGCCTGTGTGTGTCATTAGTTACCAGTTTACCGATGTGACAGTTCCACAGCCTAGTGCAGCTGTTCCAGACAACGGCTGTCTACAACGTCACGTTTGGCAGCATGAATAGCCCACGTTGGAATTGCAGCGTAGGAATGCTTAGTTATCTTCTCAGGATATCGCAAGAGACACTGATGTCATACACACGAGCAGTTAAATAAATACCAGGCTGACATGATGTCATCTGTTGTTGATTACTGATGGGTGTTGGTTGATTTGGACCTGGTTGACCTCCATTAGAATCCAATGGCTCGTCATTGGAAACCGTGTAAACAAGTTCTGACACATCCAATCCTTATATCCTTGATGTTTATATTATCAATTGTAATAACTGTCCACTAACCAGTAAACAAACAATTTGCAAGGCCTATTAGACACCACACTGGGGGAGGCTCTCTACTGTGAAAAGAAAAGCTTATTTATTTGATTGTCAGATGAATTATATTGGTGGCTAAGGTGGCAGATGGCTTGGCTTGGTATGTTGGTTTGGCTGGCAGGAAAAAAGCAGTGAGTGAGCTCCGTTAAACTTTATATGGTTTGCCTCAGCCAAACCCTAAAGGGGCTGAGATGCACACCCATGGTAACTCTCCTTGTTAGGAACCCCATAAGACACTGGCACACCAACATGCAACAATTTAAAGGAGATAAGAGGTCCATGAGATTGCATTACTCTCACTGTTGTATGCTGATCATAAATGCTGAGTGTAAATCCACCAGGTGCCTTCACTGTCACACTTAGCGCTGCCTATTTTAAGAGAAGCACAAGGGCAATTATGTTCTTTTTAAAAAGTAGAGTGATCAGTCATATAATGTTATGACTATGTATTTATGAGTGCAGCTGCCAATGCGTCTGGGTATGTATTTGTTCTTTGTATTGTGTGCTGAACCACACTGTGAGCAGGCCTCTTCTCATGGTTCGAATTGCCCGTGCATCTATCCCAAGGAAGTGTAATCCTAGAATTGGAAAACCTTACTGTGATTGGATTTTACATACAGTAGCTGTGTAAATCCTACTGCTGATCCCAACTCAAGGAAATCCCTCAAGTAGTTGCGGAGGAGACAATTAGTGCGATGAGGTGAGCTCAAAGCGCAGACTGCCAAACATGTTGAGTACATAGTTGGAAATGGGATTAACCGGAGTTGGGTCAGAAGTAAATACATAGATTAGAGTTTTGTTTTGTTTGAAGGACAGCAGAAGTTATTACTGTAATGAGGAGTGGAGGCTCTGCCCACCGAGAAAGGCCTTTATATTGGCCAGTAGATCAGTTTTGTTTATTCCAATGGTTTGTTTGGTCTTTATTGTCAAAAGACTTTTCCTGTTGTTATTTTCACACTAAGTAGGCCTATGTGTTCCGCAATAATGGAATGTTTTTTTTAATCATCATACACGGGATAGGTTCTGGAGTTAGGGTAGTTATTTTAAATGTTAGTGGGCCTATTTGATGGACAAAGTCACTGACAGGCTAAACCAATGCAACATAACAAAGCCTTCCTCCTGCTATTCTAAATCAAGTAGGCCCTATGGAATCTTGAACCATATGAATTAACCTCCATGTTACATATTTGTGGCCCCACAAACCTTTCCCACCAGGTCACCCTGTGACCTCTCTGGCCGATTCTGCCCTCAGCGTGTACTACCGTAGATCCTTAATGAGATTACTAGTAGTATTGAGCCCTTCCTGGCCTCTGTAATGGATCCCTGTAATCCCTGAATTAGCATCAGACTGGATTTGCCATGCCTTTTGGACATGCAAGGCTCTGACAGTGGATGTCTGTGGCATCTACTAGATGTTATGACACCTAGGCCTTCATCCTCCTGCTGATTTTCAACTTATAATGTATGTATAATTCAGGAGAGGTGAACTCTAAGCTTTGTTACATTCAGTGACTACAGTCATGCAGACTGTTTCTAATGGCAACCTGTTTTCCACAACCCATAGATTACCGGTGCCTTTTAGCTCTCAAACCTGTCAGCCTGAGTGTATGTTATAAAAGACCTCATACAGGGTTTCCTTTATTGCTGTGCTGAAGCCGACAGTTGCTGACTCAGAACTCTCTTCCTGGTACAGGCACGATTTCTCTCTCGCTCTCTACCTCTTGCTTTCTAGCTTGCTCCTCCGCTCTGGTAATGAGCCAGAGAAGCTGTCTGAGTCAAGCTTTAAGATAGTTAAACACCCACCAAACCTGTATCCCCCCCCCTCCTTCTTGCAACATTTCCTCTTATTCTCATCAGGTCACGTCACCTATTGATTACCATTGTGACCTGTCTACCGGGATTTCCTTGACAGCGTTCAGTTTATTGGGTTTTCAATCTAGCAGGCAGTTTTTTTTTTGTTTTTTTTTTGCCTTTAACCAGATAGCAACAAAGGAAACCCTATCCTAGAAAGATCTTCTACCGGAGATAAAGACTAGACGACGCGTTATACTTGGGTGTTGTCCCATCACACAGGCTCCAAAGATGTTTAAGGGTGTGTTGTGGTGGGCTCTCCCTCCAGGCTCTACGAGGCCAAGCTGAACAGCCCGCTCCAGAAGGTCCAGAGCCCCATCGTGTGGTGTCGCCAGGCGCTGGACCACCCCAGTCCTGACATGGAGTCTGCCAAGCGCTCCCTCATCCACAGGCTGGACCTCACCATGTCAGGTAACCGGCATCCTGTCTCCTCTCTCTCCTCGCTTCTCCTCTCGCCACCTCTCCATCTTTCTGCTTCGCTCGTGATTGTAATCCATAATCGTTTCTTCTGTTAGTGAGTCACTGGTATGGGGTTTAGACTCTAAATTAGTAACTGACCTGTTGATTTGTCATGGCTGCTATGAGTAGGTGTGTGCGTGTTTCTATTCGTGTTCCTCAAGCTAATAATAGTAAAGGATCCCTCCGGAAAGACAGGCCCACAAATCCTCTCAGCTAAAAGGGAGAGAGAGGTCGGTTCCATTTTAGCTGAGGTATGCTCATGTGACGGTTGGCCTATTGAGCAACACTGCGCTGGGGGTCTCTGCCTGGAAGGGATGGGATCATCCCTTGGTGTCCAGCTGGTCAGCTTGGTCTCCACGCGAAGTGCAGTCTTTGTGCTGCACCTGGACAGACACCGGGGCATTCTAATCCCGCCGGTTTAACACATATCCCCTCACCTGTCAGCGTCAGGCCGGGTGAACCCCTTCATCTGTGTGTTTGTCCTGGAGAGAGTCTGAGTCTGAAAAGGAGCTGGCCCCAAATGGCCGTCACTTTGTCTCCAGAAGCGGCGTAGCCGCAGGCTGCCTCCCCTCTGATACGTTCCATTTGTTGGGTTTGTAACCAGGCTAGGAAGGGTTAACTCCCGCTGACAGAAATCCTCATTCCGCAGCTCTTCACCTGAGGCTGCAGTGTGAGGCCAGCGTCACACCGTCAACCCTCCTCAGCAGACATTTGAGAATATGCGCGAGAGAGTGTGTGTAGGTGTGTGCGTGCGTGCCTCGGTGGCACACCATCGGATGAGTCCCGGCCGCGCTCTCACACACACACTCCGCCATTGGGTGGGGAAAGTCAGTTGCTATGGTGCCATACGAGAATGTAATGTGTGCTGAAGGAATTTCACAGAAGACACCCTGTCTCCATCTAGACAAAGGCTGAGTCTCAACGGGGAGAATCAAGCAAAGTGGGCCTGTTTGTTTTCCCTTGTCGAGGGCAACCGAAACCTTGTCTTCACACTCCCTTTGGAAATGTAAACACTGCAATCCCTTAATGCCAGGCCTCAGTTATGTAACACACTGGAGAACACTCAGCGGGTGTACTTAGTGTTCCCTGGGATCTTCAGAGGAGTTTAATCCCGCCGTTTCATACTGTCTCCCTTAAAGTGCAAGAATATTTGACGGTATTATTATGGGGAAGCTGGACTATTGGTAGCCTTCTCATGCTGTTTCCTGGATTGAATAATCGTCAACATGGCTGTTTAAGGCATAACTAGACTGTGGGTCACTGTGTCACCTGGTGCTGCCGGAGCAGAACAGTCCCTAACCCCAGGCCCATCACACGGCCGGTCTCTCACTGACCTACTCCTAAACTCTGTGGAACACCCCAGTAGTAAGCCATAATCAGGCCACCAAAATCCACTGTTTGTCTACTTTTTTTGGTTTCACTCACTGCCTCTCTCCGTTTCAACCTTGGTTCTACTCGATACCCGATGATGACCTGTGTCGTTTGCCTCTCATGTGAAATGCTCCAAGCTGTCAAGTTTCTTAAGCACCGTTCGCTTGCGCTCACAAGTATCACAAGATTTTGTGACTTTATTCTCAATTCTCTCTGCTGTGGTCTAGTGAGTTCTTTTTTTAACTTTCCCTCCCTTTCACTTTCAACTGTTGAGGATGATAACATGCCTGCTCCCTCCCTGGCTGGTCACGTAAGGAAACTTGAGGGACACGCTAACCGATAAATGGGAACAGGAAAGTCTCCGTTACTAAACTAGGACTCATAGCATTTCACCCACTGATGATTTGGCATCAAACTCTGAGCATAGAAAGTAAAACGTGTCTCTGCCGTTTCAAATCTTCATCTTCAGCTGGCGACCAATACAGTCTGAAAGTCGTCCTCTATCGAGGCTGGAGGCAGACAAACTGTTCCCACGAGCGGCGGCGTCATTGCCGGAACGGGCTTTGTTTCAGGTCGTTCTATTTCCGTGGGTCCCTGCGCTTCTGATCCCTGCGCGGCCTCACTCTCCGGGCCGGCACGCCGCCTCTCGTCCTGTGAGAGCGTCGTCCCGGAGCCACTCCCTGCACCAGAAAGCCGGACCTGACGTCTCCTCCTGGTCACCTGCTGGTCTCTTTGTCCCCAATCATTTACCCGGGCTGGCTTAATCCGACGGAATGTGGACGGGGTGGGTGTGACTGGCTACACGCCCACGGCCACCCTCTCTGGTCCCGCTCTGCTCCCTCCCTGTCGGCCAGGTTCCAGGCTCTGGGAGGATCCACCACATCGGTAGCACCATTTCACTTGACTGTTGATATGGCAACGCTAGCCTAGCAACAATGTGTCGGGGCTACATCTGATAATCCCCTTGTCGGACCCGTCGTTTAGACTCTCAGTGGTAGAAGTGTCACGGGTTAGAGCGTCAGGCCTATTCTTTGCCCTGGGCTAAGCCTGTGGCAGTGAAGGCAGCCTATGTAGGCATGTTGTTGTTTGACATTCTTCAGCAGGCTGATCTCTAAGGACATGGGAGGGGGGGGGGGGGGGGCATGATTTTATTTCCTAAATAATGCAGCAGGACAGAGTGAAGATCACAAGGAGGAGAGGAAATAAGGTCGAATAGAGAGAGTTGGCGGATGGAGAGAGCTGATCTTAAAAGGCTCCTTTCCAGTCACTGGCCAGCTGTGTAAACATCTCCAGAGAAAGAGAAAGAGAAAGAGAGGAAGAGAGAGAGAAGGAAAGGGAATGTGAGAGAGTGATGTGTAAACGAGTGTTCACAGAGATAGCCCTGCGAAACGGTGACTATGGTCTGAGTAAGCAGAGCAGAGAGGACCTGGCCGGGCTGTAGTGAAGAGGGAGCAGCCAGCTATATCTATCCCCATGACCAGCACCCTGCCCTGGACCCGAGCTAGACTAATGACTGTGACTTGGGCTCCACGGTCCATTTGTAACACTGGAACTCTGTGAGAGTCTTTGACTGCTGGATGTCACAGAGTACCGCATTGTGTTCTTGGTGTGTGTGTCTGTGTGTGTGTGTGTGTGTGTGTGTGTGTGTGTGTGTGTGTGTGTGTGTGTGTGTGTGTGTGTGTGTGTGTGTGTGTGGTGAATGACCTTTATTGTTCACTCTTTCGCCCCGTCTGTGCTGAAGGAACTCTCTATCAGGCTCACCCACGTTTCCCCATGCGCTTTAAGTGACTCTCTACAATGTGGCAGTCTGCTGGTGCCAGGAAAGCACACTGCAGGTCTTTCACAGATGGGGGGGTGTTGGAAGCTGTCTACACATATCAGCCTATAGTCTGACATTGTGTGTGTGCGTGCGTGCGTGCATGTATGCATGAGTGTGCGTGTTTCGTGATTAAAGTGTGTGATGTAGGCACTGCTGCTCTGCAGAACCTGTCCCCCTGTCCGCTTTCGACACGGTACGCACAGAGCCAGCTATGGTGCGGCCGCCCCTGCTTGATCCCCTCTGTGCTCTCCGTCCACAGCCAACAAGCGTCGGAGCCTCTACGGCAGCCCCTACAGCTCCCAGGTGGGCTACGGCAGCCCGTACAGCACCAACGCGGCCAACAGCCCCTACACCAGCGGCTTCAACTCCCCCACCGTCACCCCAAGCAGGGTGCCCATCGTCAGACAGCAGCTGATGCCCGGCAACGCTGGTAGGTGGCTTCCACTGCAATCACCTCATAGCTGAAGGTGCACGTACGAGGACTCTGTGTCTTATTGCTCCATTCTGAAAAATAAGGGTCCTGGGGGGGTGCAAGGGTTGTTAAGTGGTTGGTAGCGTCAGCGCTCCACTCAGTGAACTGAGGATATTGAAACACGAATGGATCCTGACATTTTCTCCCCCAAAGAAGTGACCTAATCACATTGCCATGTCTCCTAGTACCTTTTCAAAGCACAATGTTTCCGTCTTATAATAACCAAAGTAATGCTGGGGCTTCCAAGTCCTCTCTAGAATATGGAGAGTTTTGATTTGAAACTCATGTGGCTCATGTGGTTTCCCTGGAAATTAGTCTCACCCTGGGACAGCGGCCAGTTCATTTGGCCATCGTTCCTACCCCCTCTAACTTTGATTTTGGAACATTGCCCCATTTTAGAATGTGATGGGTGGATACATTTCAGTCACTATGAGTTTGTTTTTCTTGTGTCCTTACCGTATGATCGCTATGCCCCATGCGCGTGGGCGCTCCCTCAGGTAACCAGCGCTCCGCAGCAGAGAGGAACCCTCCTGCCATCAGCCCCCAGTCCTCAGTGGACAGCGAGCTGAGCACCTCGGAGATGGACGAAGACTCCGTGGGCTCCTCCAACACCTACAAGCTCAACGACGTCACCGACGTGCAGATCCTGGCCCGCATGCAGGAAGAGAGTACGTGCACGCCGAAGCAGCTAACCCAGTATACGTGGAACACCTAGAGTACTCCCCGTTGTCATGCTGTCACAGAGTGTGTTCAGCGTCAACCACATGTGGTGTGCCACTTGTAAATTTAGTTTGGGTGTGTCTTAACACTGTGTGTGTGTGTGTGTGTGCGTGCGTGTGTGTGTGTGCGTGTGTGTGTTTATGTGTGTGCGTGCGTGTGTACGTGTGTGTGCGTGTGCGCGCGTGTGCGTGTGTGTTAGGTCTGCGTCAGGACTACGCGGCCACAGCGTCGCGCCGCAGCTCGGGCTCGTCCTGCCACTCCCTGCGGCGCAGCACCTTCAGCGACCAGGAGCTGGACGCCCACAGCCTGGAGGACGAGGAGGAGGCCATGCACCCGGCCTTCCACCTGCCCTCCTCCAGCCGCTTCAGCCCCTCGCCCCGCCACTCGCCCCGCGCCTCCCCCAGGAACTCCCCGCGCTCCCGCTCCCCGGCCCGCTCCCTGGAGTACAACCACAGCCGCGCCTCGCCGCAGCCCATCATCAGCCGTCTGCAGCAGCCCCGCCACTCGCTGCAGAGTCACCCGGCCGACCTGCAGACCAACGTCATCAAGAACGAAGGTACGCATACCCACAGGGGTCGTAGACGGTTCTACCACGCTGGGAGCTGTTGGGTTACCGCTAACACGTCAAGGCATGTGGTTGCATCATCTGAGGTTTAAAACCATTCTGCTTTAGCCAGACTAGACACCAGGCACCAGTTTGGAAAGCCTAGCTATCTCGACTGGGCCTTTTGTAGGGATGGCGGGTGATTGTTCTGTTTGTGTGTGCGGGAGCAGAGAAGCTGAGGCGCAGCCTCCCCAACCTGACCCGCTCCAACACGGCCCCCGGCCCCGAACCCATCAAGAACAGCAGGAGCTGTGAGTCCAACCTGCAGGTGCCGAACGGTGGCTCGCCCAGACACCAGGCCAACCAGTCTGCTAGTGAGTACGGCACTCCCTGACACGACCGCGCCGCCGACGCCGCCGCACGCACCCACATCAACACCAATGTCGTACCGAATGGAAACACAACCTTTTGCTGTAGCTGTGACATTTTTGGTTTTCTTATTGAACCTGGTTCCATGAAATAACTGTTAAAACATAGAAACATATTTAAGTTAAAATTGCTCCTCCATTATTCATGTTTTTACTTTGGCCCAGGCATGATCTCTAAAGCAATGGAACCGAATTAGGACTTGTGGCAATTCCTAAAATCACCTACAAATATACAGGCTTATTTCCTAAAGTCTATGCCCAATGAAATGATATGTCAATGTGAGGTATTTTAACTGTTTCTGTTTTTCAATACGATCTGATAATCTTGTTTTTCATTTACATGGTTTGATATCATACCAGGCGCGCCCAAAAAAAAGTTAGACTACGAAAAATCCTTCCCTTTTCCGTGTGAAATCTTAATATGCACTCTATATTTCAGCTAGTCACTGCAAGGGAATGCATCCGAATGGGAGCTCCATCGCTTTACAGGGCCTTGGCATCCGTGGCTTAGGGCACCTTTTTTTTTCCTGCCATCATTCTCCGTTTAATACCTTTCCTTTACGCGCATCCCTTCTGTCATCGTTTGTTATCAGCATCCGTTAAAGCCAGGAGATTCCCAATAAAGTCACTCTTTTTAGTTTCATGGCAAACGCAGGGATGTGACTGAACCTTCCAACTAAAGTGTCTGAAGTGTCTTAAAGGCTAATCACAGAACGTTATCTGTGTAGGTAATCCGCGAGGGGAGATCAGAGAGAATGTGCCGTCTCAGCGACGGTCTTGTCCTTAATCCAGATTCACAAATCCCCTCCCCTCACCCACCCGAGGGCCGGAAGATCAGATGAGACAGTAGTCGGAGTCAAAGCACTGGTTTTAATTGACTAAGGAGCTAAATACATCAGGTTACAATCGCTAAGCTTCAGTCCAATGCGTGGACTAGACAGGTAGACTGTGTAGCGGTATTATTAACTAGAAACAGAAACTTTAACCATATTTTATAAAAAGCTACTTCTCTATTCCACTAGTGAGAACACGAATGATCCTTAGTGGTGAACGCTTTACTTTCTCTCCTCCTGAAATCTTTCTGGCTGTTCCGGGCATGTGCACAACTGTAACTTTTCTCCGACTATAGAGCATGTGCTGTCTCTCCTGCCCTATCCCCCTCCCCCTGACCTGCTGGGGCATGGCTAGTCTGGCTGGGGTCTAGTCTTATCGTATCATAGATGAAAAGAACCTATCTCTCTAAGGACGGGGCCACAATTAGACGTCAACGTTTGGCAGCAGTGCCCCCCGGTGGCTTCAACTTGCATCCACAGCTCTGGCTGAGAATGACTCAGGCTTGGCTGGCTAACTCTGGCTGTGCTAGCTCGCTGGCGCTACGCCAACTCCTCCTCTAATAAGGACAAACTCTGGGTCAGCTTCTCCCAATGAATTGTTCCTGTTTTCCTGCAGCGCATCCCCAGCAGCCAAGGTACTCCGCTCCCCCCCGCTCCTCCCCGAAACCCAAACAGCACCTCCAAAGCCCATCCGCCCTCCGAAGTAAGAGCCCATCTGTGGTGAACATCAGCAAAGATGCTAGGGGTTCTCTGGCAACGCACACACACACACACACACACACTTGACAAAACCATAGCCGTCATTTGGCATCCCCAATGGGTCAATGTATTGTACATCCGTTGTGATATTTGGATGGTTTTCCATTTGCGCAGCCTTTGGGCATGTGCACAAATTGAAACTTGTCTCTGTCTATAGAGCATGTGCTCTCTCTGATGCCCCCCGCCCTCTATCTGTTGAGACTGTTCAGGCTAAAGAGTTCCCTGAGGGTGACTGTGAAGGTCTGTACCCGTTCTCCCTCAGCGCGGGGATTTACCAGGGTGTAGCAAGAGTCAGGCGTCCTCGCTTCCAGATCAAGCTGCTGTGGGGCCTACGCTGGGCGACGGGAGGCTATGTGCTGTACCCAAAAGGCCCATACTGGGCCTGACTCTGAAAACACACAGACATTGAGACAAGATACACCAGATATAGGTAATCAGGTCTCTGCTCCAGTAACAAACCCAGACCAGCCCAAGCCTTGAATGCGGGGGTTTATCAAGAATGCGACACCGTGGAAAATGTTGGCCACTGCTCTATTTTCCAAACTTAATTGTTTGGTCGTGTGCCAGCTTTACTTCTGTGCGTGAAGTACTTTTACTTTTTTTCTGATAGTTTAACCTTTGTCATGACCCTTTTGATTTCATAGAAATCCGTTGCCAATACTCAACAGATGGCAGCTTGATAGGCCACTCTCCTTGGGATAACAAGACAGCCGCTGTAAATGTAGCAATGAACGTTTACAACATAAACACAGCGCTGAGTGGATGGATGCTCAAACACCAGACGCTTTGTCCCGCGAACCATTCGATCGCGGCCCTCAAAACCCCAAGGCCTTTATAGGCCTAACAAAGGGGAAAGGATCCCTCCATTTTGTGCTCTTTTCAATTCACCTGTTTTAAGTTTATGGCTGCCCTAATTTTAAGTCCACTCTCTCCTGTGTTCGTCCTTTTGTTTAGTCCATCTTTCCTGTTGCTTTGGAGAAGAAGGTGATTTCAGTGAGTCTCGTCTTTCTTTTGAATATCGTAATCCCATGCTGTGGTGGTGTTCCATGTAGTGGTATGACCTGTGCCCTCCTCTGTGGCACTAGAGGGCATGCGTGTCTCATTCTCTCTGCACATGAACCAGTCTTAGCGCGTGGCTGTCTGTGGTCATAGAGGGCCTCCTCGGGCCATGTGGATGTTTTCTTCCCATTTATCACAGCTCCCATCCTCTTTAGACTGTCAGGTGGTCTGTACTGTGAAGTGGACTGAATGCAGTAGTTGTTCTGGATGCAGTAGTGCACACACGCCATGTCTCATATGTGACTGTGACGGATCATTGTGCTCCGGATCATTGCTCCGTGGTGAAACCGCCTAACGGAATCTCCCTCGGCCGCGTAATGATCTATTTTCCCTGTTCGAGCGCCCGCCTCTCCTGTCCTTCCTGACCGTGTGCTCCCTCTCCCACAGTCCCCTCTCCCAGTAAGCTGCGTGGCCCCATCACCCCGTCCCCTTTGGCCCTGAGACAGCCTGTGAAGGCCACCTCCACCCCTGGCTCCGGCACCGCCACGCCCACGCGCTCCCTGGCCCCCCCACGCAGCGGCCTGCCTCGCCCCAATGCTGGCACCGGAGGAGGAGGAGGAGGAGGTGGCATCCCTCTGCCCCGGAGCAAACTGGCCCAGCCTGTGCGCAGGTACTTTGCACATTCAAAATCAAAAGTTAGATTTTCGCATTGTTGTACAAAAGCAGTTACACAAACTACAGGCTACAGGGTTATAAGCATGCATGACATTCATTCATTATACAAAACCTTTAAACTGACGTGTGTCTGTGTATGGCTTTATTAACCAGGTCTCTGCCTGCTCCTCGGACCTATAGCGGCTCCAGTGAGAACTGGAAGGAGGGCTGCTACTAAAACGGCACAGTAGGGGGCGCCCATGGCCAACCATCAGCACAAAGAGGCAGACCTTGTGATGCGGCACTTTATGAAAACCAGGATGAACTTTTACCATAAATTAAAATAAAGCAAGAGAGACACAATGTATGATTGAGGCAAAAGACAAAGATCAATAAAGCAAGACAATGTCCTCATCCTTAACAAGAGGAGTGATCATCTGAAGCACCGTGTGTGTCTCTGTGTGAAGTCGGTGGCTGAGGAGGGGCCCAGTGAATGCCAAAGAAACCAGCCTCGCCCCAGCGCCACCACCAGAGGGCACCACTCGCCCGCCTGTGTGTCTCCAGCCATCCATCTACCCGTCTTTCACTCTGTGCTTTTTCTCCATCGTTCCTACCCCTTCCATCTGCCCCTCATCTCCCGCGCACCCCCATCACTTTCATCCCCCATCCTTTGTCGTTCACCCCCCCCCTCAGGTTGAAATGTGGTTCTACATTTCTCTTTTTGCAGTCTGTGTTCAACAGATGTGTTTGTTGGAGATCTCTATGATGATGCTGTGCAGGTGAAATGTTCTGTCCACGTCAAGGGAAACGGTGATGTCAATGTCAGTGGTGATGTCTTGAATCAGTTGGCGCACCTGTGTGTGGTTGTTTTTCATGAATGTATACAGCCATTGGTTTGAGACATTATTTATTTTAATAGTCGTAAAAAAAAAAAAAAAAAAGAGTGCTCATTTCCTAATATCCGCTTTCAGTATTTCGTTCATATCCATAAAAAATGTTTCTTTTTTAATATGTGCATTTTAAACCTCAATTACAAAGCTAATTCTCCAAAGCATTTTATTTATATTGGTTTCATAACAGGAAATGTGTAGGTTTTATACTTTGGAAGCCCAGGTGAGTATTAACAAGCTGTCTTAAAGGCTTCATCCAGACAGTCCCCCCTGATGTCCCAGATTCCCACATTTTCCGGGGTTGACATCTCCCTGTGTGGCTCTAATCCACGTTAGGCCCCCTATTCCAATCATTTTATGTTTTGTTTCCTCTCACCTAGAAGATAGATCTGAATTTAACCGAGCTCTTAGAACAAATAGGCAAAATTACACTCCATGTAGCCATGGCATCCAAGCATGCAACAACAACGTAATGTACTTATGTGTAAGCCCTGCAACAATGTAGTGCCAGTGTGCATTGGTGACATGGTCTGAGTATGACCTGTGACATCAATGAGAACCAGAAACCAACGGATACGTTAGTGTGGTAACATTGACACTTTCCTTGTGCTTTAAAAAAAAAATAGTAAGAGGACTGCAAGATGACAAGGCGAAGTGTTGTGCCGGCTGTTATCAAACTAGTGCCTATAATTTAAGGTTTCACTTGATTTTGAATGTGCATTTTGTTTTTATTCTTTATCATTTCGTGCCAATTCGTTGATTTGCCAATATCATTTGCTTCCGCTTGGTTTTGTTTACTTATACCTGTTTGTTTTTGTAATTGCATCAAAACATTTATAATTGCTTTTGAAAAAAGTATGTATAATATGCGCCTTGATATTTATAACTAATTACTCTCATTCTGTAAATGAAACTATTTATTAAAGAGAGAGGTGCCTCTATTTCAATGTTAACATTTTGTGGAAAGCTGGAAACAATGTTGCAAAAAGACATGCCACACCCTTTTTGTGTGATAGTTTTTGTTAATGACTTTTTATATCCACCAACATGACATTCAGTTTCCCAGTGTTAAGTCACATTTCAAATAAAAGCTGAGAAACTCTTTTCTTTCAGAGTCTTTCGTATCATGCTTACAATAACACAGGAGGGAAGAGAAGTATGTATCATAAATAGCATATGTATGAGTAATTGGCCCCATCTAACAAACACGCACAAAATATGTTTCATGGTCTATGCCAGCCCTTCAGTATATTATGCCACATTAAAACGCGTTGGAGCACCAACGCGCAAATTTTTTGAAATCCCTGGTCTACAGTCTGTCCATATGGGTAAGCGGATGTAAATACAATGCAATAATGCAGACCCAACACCGTATTAATTATTTCAAAAACTATGAAAGGGGAATGCGACATCAAGCCCTCTCGTTATAGGGTAGGTAAATTAGGCTATACTATATAATCTACATATGATATTTCAATAGTCAAAGAGATGACTTGCAAATGGAAATCAAATTATCCTTCTGATGTTCCATATTCCTTTACTACTAACTTCCCTTGCGCAAATTGGCTGCGTTTGGGGCGTGTCTCGGAAGGGAACCAATCCACCGGTTTGCCTTTAAAACACCAAACAACGTCCTAGTGTAAGTGTATTCTCTAGCCTGAGGTCTCAGTACTTTCTCTATCATTGGTGACAGCGCGCAGTCACGATGCGTCACTAGGGAAATTGCACTTTACGCACCGGAACCTTCAGAGGGACACCG
Source organism: Galaxias rostratus (assembly GCA_036024795.1). Classification (NCBI taxonomy): domain Eukaryota; kingdom Metazoa; phylum Chordata; class Actinopteri; order Galaxiiformes; family Galaxiidae; genus Galaxias; species Galaxias rostratus. The sequence goes on along the minus strand of JAVQJS010054456.1, from coordinate 10,511 downwards.
CATGTGGACAGTATCTGCCATACTATTGCCCTATGGAGGACACAATTATGTCGGATAGAGACTCTTCAAATACACATCTTAACAACTTTACAATAAAATATACCATCAAGCGACTTTTGGAGAGCACTGGGGAAGAAATCGTCATGGAAGGTTTACGCGTAGCCAGTGACCCTGCGTTTATCGAGGACAGCACACTTAGGACTGTCATTGAGGCTGGACTTATGGTTGCGCCTCCAACAAAACCCGCTTACTTGATGGTTGCCTTTTGGGACTCTCCACTAAGTCATGGAATCAATGTATTTGTGGGACTTGTCCTTTGCTTTACCATGTTGGGGTTGGGGTGCACAGTAGAGGTGAGCCAGCTTGGAGAGCACATCCGCAGACCTATCGGGATGCTGCTGGCGCTTATCTGTCAGTTCGTTATCATGCCCTTAGTGGCCTTTCTTTTGGCTTTGGCTTTTTCTCTCGATGAAGTGGAGGCTATGGCCGTTCTTCTTTGTGGCTGTTGTCCTGGAGGAAACTTATCGAACATCATGTCTCTCTTGGTCCACGGAGAGATGAATCTTAGGTAAACCACATCGTACAGAATAAAGTGCGATAACGCTTGCGTTATCCTAACAGAGATGCAATCGACACTATTTGTATTATTTTAATCCATCAAGTATATATACACTCAATAAACTTTGGGCCACAAAACTATAGACGTTTATTTTGGTACTAATTATTCATTTCACAGACTGCATTTTACACATAAATAAAAGTTTTCTTTACTTTATTATGATATCTCACGTGTATTGAAAACAGATTGCGTAATCTACGTTGGTTTTAAGTTACAATATTGCTTACCCTCCCCCTACTTCCACTCTTATATTTTCTCTCTTTCTAGTGTTATAATGACCATCTCCTCAACTGTGCTGGCACTGGTGCTTATGCCGTTTTGTCTGTGGATATATAGCCGTGCCTGGATCAACACGCCTGTGGTTAACCTGATGCCGTTCGGGGCGATCATCTTAACCCTATGTAGCACACTCATCCCAATAGGTATGGGTGTTGTGCTCAGGTATCGCTACACAAGAGTTGCCGACATAGTCTTGAAGGTAATAATAAATTATGTTAGTGTAAAAATAAATGAAGTAAGGTGATTGTTTTGCACAAATGGCACTGCGCAATTTCCGAGGTCTCAGTTAAATGGAGACGATCCTGGCCGCAGGGCAAATTTGGCGACATCATAGCGAGATTGTCAGTTAGCCTCCTCCCTTTTCGAGCATAAAAGCAGTTCTATACATTCCGGAGAGCCACATATAGAGATAGTGTTCTCTGAGGAGCCACGGGCATCTGATATAAGGGAAAGCAATGCTTCTACAAACAACGGAATGCAGCCAGGCTAACAATATAAAATAACATATAATTGCACATTCTTGTGACCCAATGTAATGCAAGTCAACCTTAGTTCATGCTCTATTAATGCTATAATAATTTATGCTATGGATGTTGCACCTTTGTTACTAGGTGTCCCTGTGGTCTCTTCTGGTCACTCTGGTGCTGCTGTTCATACTGACGGGTGCCATGCTGGGGCCAGAGCTTCTCTCCACCATCTCTGCCTCGGTTTACGTTGTGGCTGTGCTGATGCCTCTGTGTGGCTACGCTGCAGGCTACGGCCTGGCGGTGCTCTTCGACATGTCGCCCAGCAGCTGCAGGACCGTTGCCTTGGAGACGGGATGTCAGAACGTTCAGCTGTGCACTGCCATCTTGAAGATGGCCTTCCCTCCTCATCTGATGAGAGGGATGTACATGTTCCCATTGCTCTATGCCCTGTTTCAAGCAGCCGAGGCTGGCCTCTTCATACTGGGATATAAGATATACAGGAAGGAGGTTTTGAACAAACAAGACCCCCTTGGGAATGATGACAATGACACAGGTATATCATACCAAAGGTTCCAAGACGAGGATGTAGGATATGACACTTCTTATGGAGCTGTGACAGTGAGCGACCCAAACACCATTAAACTGGAGAATTGTCCATCTGACTCTACCCCTGTTTAACGGGTGGATTGAATGGTTTCCATTGCATCTGTGTACAGGTGACACTGACAATGACACTTTGAACTATGGAATTGTCAGCCACATCATATGTGAGCAACTTCATCTGCAAGAGAGAAGTTGACTGAAGGGAAATCCCCTGAGTAAGGGGACTGTCAACACTGGAGGAGCTCATAAGTGATACAGTTGATGGATATGAATATTGTTCAAATTAATATTTTAGCCAAGTTCAATCAAGCCAAACATCTTCAAACATAAAGACTCATGAACATAGATCATCGTTAAAATCATGATTGATTATACAATAATGCATCAACTAAAATTCTCTATAAGGGGCAATATAACGTTTTAACGTTTATTATTTAAAGGGATTTTTTCAACAATTCTGTGAGTTTTGAAAGTCTGAAAGCATGATTTAGTGAGTGTGTGTGTGTGTGTGTCTTTGAAAGAGAACATATTAATTCAAAGCATGACAAGAATAATCAAAAGGTATTTAACATTGCGTAAGTCTACCTGCGTATTACATGGGTCTAATCAAACCATGTGCCATATGTAGGCCCATGTGTCGCCATGAGGTAAACAGACGAAAGAAAATGTACAGATGTATATCGTTATCAAATATATATTAAGAAAATGTATGAGCAAAATAAAAAAAAATCTGCACTAAACCTTTGACAAATGGTTTTTATTGAATAACAACGAAGCTATATTAACCTGTATATATTTTTTTCTTCAAATGGTATGCGTACTCATGTTCGAGTGAAAAAGCTCGTACACCTGACACCAATTAATGAAAATGATGTTGTCAATCTACTTAAATTGATACGGCCAAATAACGTTGAAGCGGTAAAAAAAAAATGGCTGCGTATGTTGACGAGTCTACCGACAGCTATATCTACTCATCTTACAACCCTTACACTGGCAGATATCCCAAATCCAGAAGTTCAGGGTGGAAACAGAAATGTTACTTGGCAAACTATGGGGACAGCGAGGCCTACTTTGATAATCATCAGCGTGCGCAACTAAAATCAATCTTGGCTCAAATCAACCCAAAACTAACTCCAAGGCTGCGTAAGGCAAATACCAAAGATGTCGCTGTGCAAGTTAACCCTAAGGTTGATATTTCGGTGCAATGTTCCCTTGGCCCCAGGACCATAGTAACCAAAAACCGAGACGCCTTGCGTAAACGGAGACAGGACGATGGACAGGACCATGCTCCGGGCAGCCCCACTGGGAGCGAGGTGCGTTATCCACGTACATTGGCTGTATACTCGCCCATCGCATCTAGAAGACTGGTTTCCTTTCTGGAGGAAAGCAAAACTCCATCATCGCAAACACAGACCAGTGGCCCACCTGAATCCGTGGTTCAAGGCGAAGTGCCAAAAAAGAACAACGAAGGAACGGTTGCAAGTGAGTCGTTTGATAAAGTAAATGTTGATAAGCTTGTCGAACGTAAAAAGTCCATCAAGAAGGAGCAGACGTCTGTATTGACTGACGATGTCAAACTCATTCAAGACCTATCCAAATCTAAAGCTCGCGTAAGGTTCCAGGTAAGTCGCGTCACAGCAAACGGGCGTAGAACAGGTTGTCAAAAATAACGTAGGTTGAACGGTTGAATAAATTGAGACTTTTCTTTTAGTTTTTGGAGCAGAAGTATGGTTACTACCACTGCAGAGAGTGCAACTTACGATGGGAGAGCGCGTATGTGTGGTGTGTTCAGGGTACCAACAAGGTGGGTAATTGGCTTGCTGGTTTTAGAATACTCTTTATTGTAATTGTATTTAATTGTTCTCTGTTTTTGTTTTGCCCAGGTGTACTTCAAGCAGTTTTGCAGAACGTGCCAAAAATCGTTCAACCCCTATCGAGTTGAGGACATCACTTGTCAGGTAAGGTTAAAAATCGGTTTAAATCTAAAATAATTGACCACTTTACTAACCCGTCCCCACTATTTTCCAGACTTGTAACAAGGCACGTTGCTCCTGCGCAGTAACGCCACGCCACGTGGATCCAAAACGTCCCCACAGGCAAGATTTGTGTGGTAGATGCAAGGGCAAACGCCTGTCTTGCGACAGTACCTTCAGCTTCAAGTATATCATTTAAGAGGCTCCTTTAACAAACTTTGCCGATATCAATATTTAAAAGTCCTGCAAGGAGTATCCCAGTGGCCCAGTCAAGTTTATTTGCACAAAACTGATGCTGGTTGAGGGCAATGCTTCCAAGATTTTTTTTTTTCTGTTCTCATACCTGTTTTTGCGTTATGAAAGTGATTGCAGGCCCCACTTCCAAATGTAGAATAAAATGGTAATGTCTAGCAATTTATTGTCTTTTTTTAATCAATCTCAAAATGTGGCTGTGTGTAATCATGTTACCTGGTGTGATCTTTATAAACCAATTAGTCAGTGCAAGTCAAATGACCAAAAAAGTCTGATATCCAGCATCATTGATGGCTCACCTCGTCTTTAGAACAGGCTATTTTGAAAAAGGTTCAAATGGCTCTTTGGTGAAACTTGCTCAACAACTACTTTCTTGGTCTGTTTTACCAGGACCTGAATAACTTTTCTCCTTCCTCAATGTATTAGCTTGTGGCCCCTTGAGTACAGGCATCCATCAATAGTGATTTAAGACAAAGGAAGGCCAACACAACATATGATAATTTGTATTTATTTATCCAGAGAGGAAAAGGCTGGTATGTGAGATGACACAGAAAAAAAGGAAACAAAATGTATCTCGTGTCTATTTATCCAGGTAAAGAATATATCCATTAAATAAAGAACAGCATTCAAAAGTACCAGCCAAGCAGGGAAAAAAGAAAAGTTCTCTTGAGGAATGAATACAGTGTTCGTAACGATGTGCCGTGACAAGTTTCCTCTTCCTGCAGCGAGCAGTTCCTTTCCAGAAGCAAAGCAGAGCCCCAATGGCAGCAGTCTCCCCCAGAGGATCACAGGGTGGTGAATGCAGCTGTGCGCTGGGATCGACCAACATGGACGAAAAACAAGCCTCTGACTCCCCTCAAAAGGCTTTTAGCATCGCCTGTGGCGGAATACAGGGCCAACAGAAAGATCACAGTGGAGATAAGGAATGCATATGACTAGGCTTGATGGGGCCGTTGCAATTCAGTGGTAGACCTCGAACGATCTGATTGGTGGAGATCCAGCCGTGTCCAATGACTTCTGATCTCACTTGAACATAGATAGCAACCCTCACCAAAGCAGTCTTTGGGAAATGTTGAAGTTTCTGTGACAAAATTTCATTGGTGAAGTAACTCGAAGGATTCAAATCTGGTCTTACTTTTCGCTTCTCGCATTAGTTTCATAGATCCTATTTGGATTAACAGTGCATTACACAAAAAGGTACAAGGGAAAAATACTGGTTTGACACTATACATTTTCTAAAATATATACAGAGTAAAATAAGTTATTGATGTTTTCTTAAAGAGTTGTAGCCAGTCTGCACTTATCTGTGCAATTATATGCATTTGTGTGAGCGTATACAGTACCCAATATATGTCACACAGTCAAAAGAATAAAGGCAGCTACTTATTTGGTTACAGAGTGAGTTTCATTAGAGGACCTGTTTTAAGGCAAAGCCTCACCCAGGTCAATAAACTTAATGCAAGTCAATAAACATTTCTCTTTATACACTTCCTGAGGGAGCTCCCCCAGGGTTACATGTTAAATATCCTCACATTTACAACCTAAGATGTTAGCTCTAATAAAAAATAAATTTCTCCCAAAAATATTCTTGCAGTACTTTTCTCTCTTCCGTGCATGCTTTTGAAAACTTTTTTTTTTGTGTGTGAGTGTGTACATTTTCGTATGTTTATTTTTTATTTTTTTGCGTATGAATCGACAGGACAGCCTGTCATTTGTCTCATCATCCGGATCTCTCTCTCCGGACATGCTTAATCATTGTTCTCCTTGCCCAACCCTTCTCTCAGGACGGGCTGGCTAGGCCATCGACCAATGTGATTGGCCCATCAGGTCATTTCCGCCAAAAAGCTTTACACTTCAGCATCATCATCCCCCTGCCTCCAGTCCTCTGTCTCCAGGGCCAGACTAAACACCAATCCCATCTCTACATGACTTATTGCAGTTGAATTTAGCGAGTTGGCTTAGTCTGGGAAATAGGATATTAGCTTTGAGTATTCATATACATAATATATATTTTCTATATACATACATATTAGCGTGAGTCACAGTTATTCCCACACATCCGTTAGCCCTTATAGGTTGAGTCTCTCGTGTCGTCCCCTGATGCCCCTCGCCGTCTCCCCTGCCTCTGGAGCAGAAGTGAGGCGGGAGTAGTGCAAAGGGGGGCTGATTTAGTCCAGTCCAGTCCGGGCGTGGGCCCTCGGCCCTGGCTTACAGTCCAGTGCCGATCACGGTGGTGTGGGACTGGCAGGCTTGGGCCTGGCTTAGCGCCTCGCGGATCTGGAGGTTGAGCTCCATGAGGCGGGCGCTCGCGTGGGAGAGGTCCCTGCTGGGGCCCACCACGGCCAGGCAGCCCGTCTGGCCCAGAGTCTGGTGGCGGAAGTAGATGTGCAGAAGGGTCTGGACCGCGTCGTCGGTCCCGTTTCCGAAAATGTCGTTTGGCCACAGAGCCCTGGTGATACGGGGTGGGGGGTTCGGTTGGTTAGTGAGGGTGTAGAGATGATAAGTGACAACAAGGGTGAACTAAGTGTGGAGCAGAGGCGTCAGATCAACTTACCTGAAGGTTTTGACCTGTGTGAGGGCAGAGCTAAAGTCTCTGGATCTCAGGGTTTCGATCAGCGATTGGATGGCCGTCTCAGTGCTGGCCTGGGCCGAGTCAGAAATACACACATCCTCCTGTCCCTCACTCCCCAACTCCGCCTCCTTCAAGCAGCTCTCCAGAATCGCCAGCTCCTCCGACATGTTGGTCACCTAGGAAACAAAGGACGTAGAAGGTCAGATGGCCACGGTGATGATCACACGAGTGTCCGGGAGCTAGTGTCCAGGGAGTCAGTAGTGGAATTCGCTTAGTACCGACCCCTGCTTAACTGGAGTAGCAGACCCTATCTATCATGAGAGAAGAGTCCATCTCCTTTAGCCATCTAATTTGATTAATGGTCCTCTAGGGGCCATAAAACAGCGGGAGGAGGCCTGCAGTCGCTCCAGACAGATGTTGAGATAGATGCAGTCCGATCCTCTGCCTTTGAGGCTATGTCTGCAAAACCTATTAAGCTGTTTGTGAGGAGACACCTTACACCTGGTATGGTCGGCTCAGAAAGCTGAGCATACCTACGAACTGCAGACATGTTTTTTTGGGTAACACTACAGAGATTAATCAGCCAGCAAGAGTGAGCACGTGAGCTATACTGTGTTTTCATGACAAACGACTAAGATGTAAAGTGTGAGTAGTTATCCCGGTCGCTTTCAAGCTCTAGGTTGGAGAAATGCAGGCGGCCTCCTCCAGGTTTCTTAGGGAAACAAAAGTCCTAGTGATTTGCGCCTCACCTCGGCCTCCCTCTTGATGGTGTCCACGCGGCTGATGAGCTTACAGTAGGCCTGGAACAGCAGCAGCAGCTGAAAGTGCAGCTTATAGAGCCTGCGACACAGCTCCAACTCCTACACAACACACAACGGGGACAGAGAGACACAACAGAGCCAGTCAGACACGCGGTCCTCCGGGGCCTCACGGCACGGTGATCATCATCATCATCATCATCATCAGGCTTATGAGCGGAAGGATGGACATCCTGGGTTAGAGACGTGGGGAGGAGATGAGAGGGTTAACGAGGAGGTCTGGAGAGGAGCGGGCCAGCTGCCTGTGGCTCTGGAGCAGGAGGTGAGGCCCTCTCCATGACCGGTAAACTATCTTACTAACTACCGGCTGCCTTCAGCCCCTGGAGCCAGGGTTATCACCTTCGCAGCTCACCCTCCCTCACTGGCCAGAGAAATAAACCTGACAAGAGTATGGAACTATGTAATGGAGGAAAACGCGTGAGGAATATTTAACCGGCTACGGGAATGGAGTGATTAAACATGCAGAATGACATGTCTTCTCAACAGGGCTTCAACACGACTCTCTCCATCTCCTCCTCTGGGTAACCCAGGGTAACGACCCCTCACAAATCAACACATTCAATCCAATTGGATTCTAGAGATTTGCAAGCTGATAACAGGAAGTAGAGAGACGGAGGGGGTTAAAAAAAGTTGACAAGATTATTCATTCGGGATGAAGACAAAAGTAAAGCAGACATCGGTCTACATGCTAGCGGGATGCATTATGATTGGGTCGAGCATTTTAGCTGGGTTATGTGTGTGAGTGAGAGGGGAGGCAGGCTGGAGGAGGGAGAAACCTGGCCCTTGGTTATCAACAGCGCAGGTAAACATGGAGGGATGAAATGGTCAGTGTGTTTGTCCAGACATCATGATTGTTAAGAGTCTAGTATACGAGCCACTTACTGCTAGATTCTCCATTTGCTAAGCAAGAGGGTGAGCAGGTCACAAAACAACAAACCAAAAAAAACAAAAGAGGAAGAGAGAAAGACCAAGAATTAGTGCGCTGTAAACATCTGAAATTGAGACACAGTGACCTGCAAGTCAAGCAGAGGGGGCCCACTGAATAGTTCCCCCCTCGGCTGGACAGGGGGTCCAGGCTCCTCTAGACAGAGATCACTACACTCACACCACGGCCGGGAGGAATGTGGCTATACGCTTATAGAAGGCCAAAAGTAAGACACGAGAGAGAGTGAGAGAGAGAGAGCGAGAGAGAGAGAGAGAGAGAGAGAGAGAGAGAGAGAGGAGTAGTGGGTGAGCAGAGAAAAACAACGGAGAATTTAAGGAATTGCCAAAGCATGTGCCTCCTTTTCTGTACAGAGTGTATTATTTTGGTCGTTGATGGCTTCCTCTATTGAGAAGCATCTCCTCTGACCTGGAAAAGATGAGCCATACATCTAGAAACTCCACCGAGCCGACAGCACCCCCATTACCCTGGCACGGGCACAAAGAGGCCATGCATAGCTGCCTATAGGCTAAACTAACGCCAGCTGCACAGAAGAGTTGCGTTATCCCGATGTTGCCCTGCCTCACTTTGACTATAATGCAATTTTCTCATGGTTCTCATTTCCTGAAAGGCAACCACATGGCCATCATGCTGATTAAGGTGGACAGGGTTAGGTGATATACATTCAGCCACCACAAAAACAGGCAGGGTCTGTGGCGACGTAAGGCATCTGGGACACACACCCCCACTCCCACACCCACAAACACACGTGCCTGCGTGGCTGAGGAGAGTGGGGTCCTCTGCGTCCAGGCTGGTCCTTACCTGGGCCTGAGTGTTGGTCCGTTGACTGCTGTCTTTGTCACCAAACGTCTTGCGGCAGTTCTCCAGCCACTGTGGGTGTTGGCAGAGACAGTGAAAGGGAGGGCAGGGGAAGGAACAAAATGGGAGTTGGTTAGGGAGAGCAAGCATGCAGAGTTGGTAACCGGGGGAAACGCTAGGGCCTCTTTGTCCTTTTCTGGAGCGTGTGTGTGTGTGTGCTTGTGCGTACATGAAATAAGAGTTGGGCGGGAGCTAGATTTAATAAGAGAGCTGTACTTAGCGAATTAAAGAGGGTCTGTTCCAGAGCAAGGGGGCGGCGCCCCACCCTCCAGGGACCGGAGCAGTCTCATTCAATTAGCCGCCCAGCATCCCAGAACCCTCCCGCAATCTCATCGGACCACTTTACCCTGCCCCCCTCTCCCTTTCTTTCTTCCTCCGCTCCCTACCACTATCCATCCTTCCTCTCCCTCCCTCCCTCCCTCCCTCCTCTGCTCGGTCGTCTAACTGATTTAGCAGCGCCGTACGATATTTTTAGTCCTTCAGCAGGATATGTCGCTAGCGACGCGGACGCCAACAGCAGTAAAATCCCTTCAGGTTGCCCGTGATGACGACTAGAGAGAGAGGGAGAGAGCGCTCTGTCATCTTAAGCATTCCCTTCTGCTCTCCCACTTCTCTCCCCACTCCCTGAGGGGTGGAGCTTGGAGGGACGAGGGCTGATTTACACACACCTCCAGAGATGTCGTTTAGAGCTGGCCACGCATTTGTGACGTCGCATATTATCTGCAAGGGCGGTAAAAAAACTCCGGATATTGGAGGGAGGGAATGGCCGTTGTGGTCAGGCGGGATGGGAGCAGTGTGGGTGCTCAAAGTGGAGGCACAGTAAAGGGACGAGCGAGGGGAGGGGACGGGGCTGACGTGTGAGCGCTCACCTCCTCGGCTGCCTCCCTCTTGCCGTTGTAGGTGTCCAGGTGTTCCTGCAGCTCCAGCACGCTGAACTTCAGAGTCTCCAGGAGTCCGCACGAGACCAACTGCAAACAAGGTGGGACACCACACACGTTAACCCACGACGGGACGCTACGCGGCATGGAACACATCGCATAGACAGACACACACACACACACACACACACACACACACACACACACACACACACACACACACACACACACACACACACACACACACAC
>JAVQJS010054455.1:0-10720 GCA_036024795.1 Galaxias rostratus | reverse complement strand
AAAAAAAACAATAAAACCGCACACCCCCCCCCCCCCCCCCCCCCCCCCCCACATATGTTTCTAGTCCATAGTCAAACGGCCGAATAGGTCCAGACGTGAGTCAATTATCCCGATACTTCAAGACATTGACTGGCCTGACACCCTGCTAGCTCCTGATGAGCGTGCTCTCTTATTATTCTGCATGGCTGACCGGTGTTGCTATAAAACACGACCGCTAGCCCTCCCCTGCTCGCCGCCCTGCCTGTGTGGAAAGTGTGCGGTGGTGTTGTTGTATCGTTGTCTGGAGGGCCCGCGACGAGAGCACACATGAACTGACACTCGGGTGTCAGAGTCGATGCACGCAACGCTTCTTGACAAATTACTTCAGAGGGGCGAAGCACATCAAGATCAACCTTCCGTTTCCGACGGTGCTCTTTAGTGTTGGCGTGGGTCGGCCGTCAGAGAAGAAAGGTTAAGTGTTTCCTGCAGGCGCATTGATGGGTGCTGACACGCGCTCACTTTCTCTCTGTGTAGCTCTCTCTCCCTTTGTATCGCTCTCTGCACATCTCTCTCTCTCTCTCTCTCTCTCTCTCTATCTATCTATCTCTCTGTATCTCTCTCTCCTTCTCTGTATCTTTCTCCCTCTATGTCTCCCTCTTTTTCTCTCTCTTTATTTCCCTATCACTGTACCACACACACGCACACATCAGTGCATGTTGTCCTGTCAGGGCTCTCACACACCTAGGCCGGGTGCTCTTTTTCTGTCACACGCTGGCCTTCCGATTGTCTCACAAAATGTGAGCACAGGTCACTCAGGCTTCCGTGTCGGTGCTTGTCATGGGGGAAAGATATGAATCGCTGACATTTTCCAAAGGTAGACATGACTATGAATGACTCCCTGCGGTGTCACCTGGAACCCCTGCCACTCTCTCTCTTTCTCTCTCTCACACACAGACACACACAGACACATATACCCACACACATACTCCCCGTCTTTGTTCCTCTATCTCTCTTGTCGTCTCCAGTCTGTCGGCACAGTGGGCCGCACATATACAAGTGGCAATAGCCTTAGGTTCTTAAAGGACTCTTATGCACGCTATTGTTAAGCCGGTTAGCCTCTCTCAGTGTCTTAGTGGTGTCTGCTTACATCCGAGGGGATTGTCCCAGCGTTCCATACTGGGGGCTCGGTGGGGGTCCCCAGCTCACCCTGAGTGGCTTTCAGACACCCTCCTGTGTGAACACGTGCAGAGAGAAAGAGATATCAGCTTTAGGTAGCCATATGTGTCCTTCCGAAGGGTTTTCGCTCAACCCTCAATCCTTCTACATTAAAGTGTATGTGTTTTCCATTTAAAATGTATGCTATGGGAGGTTATGTTAATATTTATATTCCGTCTAGTGTAACCTATATTGATATACTGACTTACAATTTTGCATTAGAAATATAATTGTGTCCAGGTGGCAGTGAATTTAAGACCAGACTGAATTTTGCTAAAGGCTCCTCCAGCTGATTATTTTGTTCTCTCTCCCTCCAGCTGTGTTATGCCAGAAGGGGCCCATGGACGTTTCCGTCCCCATCCCAGAGTACCCCACTGTGGGGCTCCAGGTCCTAAACGTGGACCACCTGCTGCTGAGGCAGGTCGGCCTGGAGCCCCAGGGGAACGGCAGCCTGCGCCTTCAGAGGCAGGCCTTCTACGTCACAGGCCCAGGGGCGGGGCTCCTACGGCCGGCCGTCAACGCCACCTACGGGCCCCTGTCCATCGAGGCCCCCATCCAGCCCGACCTGCTCCTCCAAGGACGGCGAATCCTACCCGTACTCCTGGCTCGCCAGGTCCGCTCCTCCTCTCCCGTTATCCGCGTTTTGTTTCACATGCCGACGGGAAGGGATGTCGGCGCCCCCAATGGGCTGGGAGAGACGGAGACAGCCGGAGGCGTAAAGGCTGCTCCTATAAGGACAGGGACGGGATCCGTGCCAGAGCAGGAGGCTCACTGCGTGACAGCCTACGCCTTCTGGGAGACCCGGGAAGTCCGTGGGGCCTGTCTGGTATTTCCCGGAGGCTTCTGCGTGGCCCAGCTCAAACCGGAGCCGGCCTGGTTCAGCCCCGCCGTCCGCCCACCAGGCAGCTCCAGCAGGGAGGCAGGAGAAGAAGGAGGGAAAGGGGCCCCTGCCCAGCAGCAGGGGAACGCCGTGGAGGTCTACTTCCAGAGCCGCAGGGACCAGGCGGGCCAGTGCGTGCCCCAGGACAGCCTGAAGCGGGTGGGGGTGGGCCGGGGAGGAGGCCAGCCCAAGTCTGGGACTCCCATGAGGAGGGTGGGGAGCGTGAGCCTACTCCGGGCCTCCACGGGGAATCCCACCTTTCTCAGGCTGAGACTAGGGGGCGCTGTGGTGGTGCAGACGTCCTCCAGACCTCTGAAGACCACTGACGTGGCCACCTTTTACGTCTTCCTGTCCAGCGTGTCTGCTCTGGAGAGCTTTACACTCAGGTAGGAGACAGAGTGCATGTTGTTTCCCACAGCAGTCTACAGGTGTCTGGCCCATAGGACATGTTTAATTCTGTGGCTGACGTAAACCATGTGCTCGGCAGTCTGGTTAGTGGGTCATAACTAGGTTAAAATATACCGCATGGTCAGGACAAAAAAAAAAAATAATCAGACCTGTAGTCCTCTGAAACAGGCTAGATGCATTGTATCGCCGACCTATTTTTGATGCACTCTCCCTGATGGCTTTTGACAGCTATTGATGAAGTCCCCTGATCAATTCTACTGTCTGTTTGAATGATGTTCTATTTGCGGAGAGGGGGGGGTACACTCTGTGAGACTCATTAGCCCAGCCTGAGTATTTGTAATACAGCGCAAGCACGATCGAGAGGTTAACGAGGTAATTATGAAACAGGCCGATAGCGTAGATTAATGTTTCACACGCACCAAAACGTCAGCTAAATCTTTAGACTCACCCCATTCTCCCGTTCGCTTAAGCACTGTAAAGGCAGACAGTGACCCTGAGGTGGTTACGGTGGACGCGGATTGTTTGTGGACTATTGGAACGCTTCTTGTTGTTGCTGCTCTCGCAGAGGCCTACGTGGAGACACAGAATCACAGGTCCACGTGGAAAAAACAGAATCACAGTGTGAGAGAGAGAGTAACCTCGATCGAAAAAAAGAGAAAGTTTAATGCATTTAAATGGTTACTTAAGGCCACTTGAATAGCCACGGGGCGTGCCACTGAGGCCCACACTCCACTACACTCCAACGGGGGGATGATTTGTGTCGTCTGTCTGTTCCAATGGTTAAACAGATTACAGACGTGTCACATCCTGTCAAGTGGCAGGTCTACTTCCTCCTCGCTTCCTGATGGTGGGGAGTCTTTTCGGAAGTCACTCTTCCATACACAGGGAAGTAATTGGCAAACGATTCAGCAGCCCTCATATCTGAACATCCCATTAACGTTTGTGAACAGGGATCTCTGGATATTGGACTTAATAAATAATGCATTGGTTTAATGGAGCAGGAAAACAAATAACTAACAACTGGCTGGCTCCTTTGGGCGACGGGGTACTGGTGAGGACAGGCGGCTCTATCGCACTGAAACACGCGCCGCTCAATCTGTCGTCGCAAAGCTCCTACTCAACACTTTGGATGCACATCAGAAAGCTGAGCTGCGTTTTTTATTTTTGTTGGACTGTTTTAGAACTGTGGCGCATGTAAAGTCTTTTCAGAATTTTAGAAGTTCATGCTCGCCAGTTTCATCTTGGCTTTTGTCAAATAAAATAGTAAATAGTAATGGATTTAAGTCTATAAAAATGACAAAAGCTGACCTCTCGCTCACCCTGATTTCAGACAAATTTTGCATTGGTTTACTTTTGAGAGGGTTTGGGGCAGAGAAGGGGATTCTCCCAACTTTACATGACAAAAGAGGAAGATAGCCTCAGATTACTCATTCAATATGACCTGATCTTCTCCAAATGGTCTGCTGCAGGCACACAGACACACCACACACACACAAACGCACAGAGAAAGAGAGAGAGAGAGAGAGAGAGAGAGAGAGAGAGAGAGAGAGAGAGAGAGAGAGAGAGAGAGAGAGGGAGACACACACACACCTCTACTTTACACATCCCAAATCATATAATTTGTACATGTCTGGGGGGGTCACTTAGCTTCACCACCGTCCTTTAACTCACCAACCCGTATTGCCCTCATTGACTTGGTGTGTATCGGAGAGGAGAGTTCCTATTAAGCTACCTAAACTTTTCAGAGCCACTAAAACCCACCAGTGAAGTCCTGCGACCGAGGATGGCGCCACTCTGTTGACCGCCCGGGGCCACACTGGGGCTTAGCCGGCCAGAGTCGGCCTGAGTCCAGCGGTTAAGTTCAAGCACCCGGGCGGCCCTCAGAGCGGCTTGCTCAGGAGATTGATTCTTCCTAGGAGAAATCCCTGCTTCACTTCACTGCTAGCCTCCAAATTTAGTCCACACCCCCAGGGTTAGGGCAGATAATCTGCTGGCTGATTGAGAGTGACTCAAGAGGGTAGGGTAACTCTTGAGGAGAGGCCGATTGCTGTCAGGCTGACATTAACTTTACTATCTAGCACCTTTGGTGTCTGTGTGGACGTGTGAAATTTCCTTCAGAAAACACGTTAACGTGTTAGTCCTTATTCTCCTATAACAGCATGTACCTTGATGTGTGATTTATTAAAAGTGAACTGTATCGACATTTATATTTGTATGTTATATTATTTGAAGTATTTTTATTGGTTCAATTGTTATTATTATTATAATTATTATTATTATCATGCTAATCTTACAACTAATGTTATTTATTAATAACCTAACTCTTGTCAGCATGGGCGTCAACATATTTGCCTTGAATGTGTATGCACTGTAGTGGAACCAGTGAGTCTGCAGACACTTTACCTTCTAGGGAATGAGCAGAAACTGTTTGTCCTCCTCAATACGGGTGGCTGGAAAAACAAATAATGCTTTAGCCAAATGACGGCTTTTCATTTTCCCCAAGCGATCGCAATCCCCGATGACGATCGTGTGTGGGCCCGGGAGTAGAGTTTTAGGGCAAAGCTATTTTTACCTGCTGAAATGTGATTCGTTCAACGAATCAATAATAGCTCTGTCAGGTTTGCATTTTGGTTCTGAAGGAAGGAACCCATTTTGATAATGGGTTTTGAGTGGCTCTGCAGAGACAGCCTGTTTACAACCTCCTCCATAGCCACATTGGTTTGGCTGAACGTGTGTTTATTTTATAAGGCCCCTCTTACTTGTACATGCTGGGTGCATGTTGGGGCCAAGCCCAGTTATTTACAACTAAGGTCCTATCCAGTCAGGGATAGGTTTTTCTTGCAGCCAATTCTGAACTTGCAAAGTTAATCCTGTGATGTACGTGGTTTCATCTTTTGTTTCCATTCGTTCCTTTCATGCAGTGTTTAAGGCTCCGTCCGCGCCCTGAGCCGTGCCTATCTCTCTGCTCGCCGTCTCAATCAGATCCAGACTCGAATTGTTCTCAGCAGGGTCAGCGTATCGTTGACCGGTGGGGCTTGATTGGTTGATTGCGGCGTTCCGAGGTGTGAGCGTGTGCGTGTCTGAGTGAATGCGCCTGCCAGAGAGAAAGAGAGAAAGGGAAAAGGAGATTGTGCACTTGTATGAAATGCTACTCACACTAACTTCCTCTCTGTCTGCAGATTTTTTTGCATTAATCTGCTGTAACCGCAAACAAATACTATAATATTTAACTATATAAATTATGTAAAATATTTTCATTGCACTTTTATTGTATTACAGTTTGTTATGATGTTAACAAACTAAATGAAAAAAATGAATTATTATTATTAACAAACATTGAGGACAAATAGAGAGAAAAGTTCTCAGGCCAAGTGCTTAGAAGTTATGATATGTAACTATTTACATAAACCTTCCCTTAGAGACTGTACGGAGTACTGTTGGCCCACTGACAGGGACCGTCTCAGCAGCTACCACCGACCCCCCTGCTCTGATGTGGGTCAGGTCCCTGCTGTCAATAGAGCCATCCACTGAGTCCTCTGGGCTGTCTAACATACCTCCAACCAGAGCATGCAAATGAAACCAGAGTTAGTGAACAACAAACACAAAGTCTGCCCGGTGGCTCCCCAACGCATCCACCGGTGTGTTGAATTCACAGGGATGTACGTGAGCGGGCGTCCGCGCACCCAAACAACAGCCCACCCTGAAACGGTGCAGGCAGACCGGTCCCGCCGGCGCGCCACGCTCCCGTAATATGATTCGTCTCTGAATGATGTTCCAATCTACTTTGAGTGTAATGTCCCTTAAGAGCCTCGGCAGGTCAGAATAAATGTGTGTTTAATGCTGATGGATTGTGACAAAGCGCTGGGATTTAATCGTCCTTTCCAGGTAATGCTGATACACCTACTGTGGACCGGGAGGGAGATTGTTTCTCTTACGAAAGAGATGTGCTCACACCTCTTTTTAGTTGTGCCACCACTGGATTGGAAAATGTTAGTTTCAAATACGTAAACACACAATTATGACACATAGGAGGATGAATGAAGATTGTAAACAGGCATTTGTTTATGCCAGAGTGGGGTTTGGCTCTAGAATACTGCTTCCTATTCAGTCCCTGCAGTACCCCCTCTAACTTCGGGCTTTGCTCCGCCCTGTCCGACTCTTTTTCGCCCTAAAGCTTCAGAGATTGGCCTCGTGTCCATCCCTTCGATGCCGTTCCCCACAGGTCCACTTTGCTCCCAGGCTCTCATCCATGCCCTGGGATCCTCTTCTCCCGACCGACCTTCACCCCAACACTCCCCCCTCCCCACCTCATTTCCCTTACCCACTAAGCCTCGGCGTCAGCTGCAAGGCCTAGACAAGCTGTCTCTTCTCAGAGATGGAATGGAGTGTGCATCAGTGTTTGTGCGAACTTTGCTTGGGTCTCTGTGTGTGTGTGTGTGTGTGTGTGTGTGTGTGTGTGTGTGTGTGTGTGTGTGTGTGTTTCTCCCTCTGCGCCATGTGGCACAGCTGGATGGCCTCCAGAGGAAGAGGAGAGGATTAGTCGAACTCCCAGGGACAAACAGTCCCTCTGGCCTGGTTGGTAAATAATAAAATCCAATGTCTTGATACTTGGACCTTCTCATTTACAAAGGAAGAGCTTAAAACCCCTGTTCGCACCGAGAACAGGATGTTCAGAGACATATATTGAGTAGATTAGACAGATGGAACATTCATTTCTTAGGGGTTTGGGAGTCTATCCCTTCATTCATTGTGTAGAGACAACGGATTTAGTATGGCTTTGGGCGTTTAGTTTAGCCAATCGAAAATAGTGTTTTAGAAGCCAATATAAAGCATGTTTTTATGACTGTCATTTTCTCTTTAACTCAGATAAAGGATATGTATGTTTAATGAGCTACCATTGTAAACACATGCTATTAAGAATCAGGCAAATACTATGGGGGACTATTATGGTTGGACATGTCTGTCAACATACCCCAGGCCACACTAATCCTGGGCATGAGATCCTGCGAGCCCTTGGTGCCTCTCCCTATCACCTGTAAGGAGTGTTCGTGCTGCTTCCACTCGGTGTGGTCGCCATGGAGACATAGAGAGCGATGTTGGCGCACGATCTCATGCTGGTTATCACAGGCTGGTCAACAGGCCAACAAGCCAAAGCTATAGGAATGTTTTATTGTCCCTTTGGCCCGACACCCTGGCAGATGAGTCAGTCCATTCGTCTTAATGTGTTTTCTGTGTCGCCGCTGTTCTCAGTGGACAGAGGAATAAAGAGGGGGCTGAAGCAGACAGCAGATTAAATAGCTTCCCGGTCGGAGCAGATGGGCATTAGATGCTCCTGCTGCTGGAGCTCTCTGTCTGCCAGCCCACAGGTAAACACGGCGAGCAAGTGTTGATAGACCTCGTTAGACACGCTGTGTAGCGAAGCGCTCACACACACACACACACACTAACACACACACACACACACACAAACTCATATGCATATATGATCATCTGCACAAACACAATTGCATAATATGTTCTGTAAGGAATTATTGTATTTGATGTTGGCCAGCATATTTTAATGATTTATTCCCAAATGTTTGATATCCTATATTGAAATTACATGCAAACTCTTGGTAGTACTTAGTATGTTACCAGTACATCCTGGAATGATCGTAATGCATCAGCTATAAATAGTTGATCTTAAAGTTGCAGTTGTCTCGTGACAGCTGGATGTAGCATTCCCCACACTGGCAGCAGCAGGCTGTTTCATGCCACCACCCATCTACATGGCCTTTAATTGGAAACGAGTGCAGCAACACAATTGTTGCAATTGCTGCAGGAAAAAAAACAAATAGTCATTATTCATGTATGTGATGAACCTCCAGTATATAATTATAAGAGCCCCATGCTCCCCAATGTTGTGTTTGACCTTTGCGTGTGTGTATGTGTGTGTGTCTGTGTGTGTCTGTGTGTATCTGTGTGTGTGTGTACGTGTGTGTGAATGTGTGTGTTTGTGTTTGTGTGTGTATATGTGTATTTGTGTCTGTGTGTGTGTGTGTGTGTGTGTGCGCGTGTGTATATGTGCATTTGTGTCTGTGTGTGTGTGTGTGTGTGCGTGTGTGCTCTAGGGCCACTGTGAGAAAAGGCCTGTCGTTCAGGGCCGCTCGCCCCAGTGACTCAGCTCTGTGGGACATCATTCTGGAGCCGGGCCGAGGAGCGAACCCCAGCACCGTCTCCATCGTCTGCCAAAGGAAGGCGCCCACCACCGGGAAGAGGTAGGAATGTTTCCCAGTGGGTGTGTTTGTATCAGCTTGAAAACTTTTGTTTCGTTGCTCATTAAAGCTTTTTTTCAAAAAATATATATACACATCATCCCAACATAAGATTTTCGATACTCAAATTGTATATATATATATACATATATACAGTATATATGTTGATGTATGTGTAGTTGTTTTTCTTTTATGTACATATATGGTTTAGAATTATTGGTTTATTTGTTAACATGTTTATTTGGCCTGCAAATGAAACACATTCAATTTTAGTAAAGCAATGCCTCCAAAACATAGGAGCGAGCGTTTGATTTGTCATTTTGAATATCTAAGTCTGGATTCAGATGTCACAATAACTGCACAATCAAAATGAAAAGTTAGCAGTTATTTTTCACATTCTGACCATGGGTGAAATAAGGTGCGTAACCACACCACAATGTCATGAGATATGATTGAGAGCTATGTGCGCCCCTGTGCTTAGAAGGACCGTGCTCCAAGTGGACAATCCTTTACATACAGCCTCACTTGAAGCCTTTCTAATTCATCTTTTGAAAGAGTCCCAGATGTTATTCTTATTGACACGATGAGTGCGCCGTTAATGAACGTGTAGAAGAGGTTGAACTACCTGCATCCCGGTTTTATGACTTAATGATGTAGAAGATGAAATATATTGCACATCACAAACTATCCATCGGGGGCATTGATGGGTGTCAAGCATGCAGCTGTGCAGACAGACTGCGTCTCTGTGTGGTTCCAGGTGTGGGTGTATGTATACATATTTGAAGGGGTTGTGGAACATTGCTGTCGAACGCTAACGCTGATAGCGGACCAGTGGGACCATTCAAAAGTGAATGGTTCATTATCGAGATTAACAAACCCCTAGGTTTAACTCTAATTGTGTTCAGCTCGCCGTTTTTGACCGCTACAAAGCATGGCCATATTGTCTGCATCAACTTTCACAAGGGAAAGACTGATAAAGCTTTGCAAGTAGGCAGTATTGTTACTATGTTTGAAATGTAGAAGACAACATACATTATATTAAGATAAGAAGGTTCTCTTTTCATAGACCAACTGATGCTATTCTACAAAATCTTGAACGCTGTATTAGGGTGTGTTGTGCACTGTACACTGTTGTTGTTTTTTTACATTGTGTATGGCCATTGGATTCTTGGTGAAACAGTACTGTCTATGTTTTAGCTTCCATATGCCAATGTATGTCACCACAACCTAATCCCAAATTGCACAAATTGTAATGCCCACATCTGCCTAAAAACGGCCGCGCACGCACGCAAACACGCACACGTTAACAAAGCCCTCCCACTCGCCGATCGCTCCTCCGACCCACTTATCCGTAATCATCCATAATCATCCGCGCGTTATCCAGGCTTAAGTGCTAGCATGCTAGCAGGTTGTACGGAGAAGGAGAGTAAGAGAAAGAGAGGGATGGGGGCTATAGAGAGAGATGATTAAGAATACAGATATTACAAGTCTTGCCCCGAGGTCTTAGGCCGTGAGCACTGGTTTACAGTCCCAGCCTTCTGCCCGTACCCTCCTGGTACCCGTCCATATGGGGACCCTGTATGTCCAGAGCATTAGAGATGGCAGACACGGCCCCATAAGCGCCCCCGCCCTCACACGGTTTTCTAGGAAACGGGGCATTACCCTCAAAGCTATCCCCCGCTTCTCCCTCTTTCTCTGTCGCTTTCCCTCATCCTTCTCCCTGTCTAGTAATTAAGTCATGGCTGCGGTCGCAGTGCACCATATGGAATCCCCTGCATCCCGAGTTCATTGAGGGAGTATTGGATCTGGGATGCTTCCTCCATAGCACACGAAAGCCCTTGTACACCACAAATATGCACTATTTGTGAGCTATTTATGTGTAGAATTCCAAGTATAAAACACAAAATACTGAAATATATGCATATACATATAGTAAATATGAATGCAGTGTATGGACACGTGTTGCTTAATTCTAAAATCTGGG
>JAVQJS010054450.1:0-39689 GCA_036024795.1 Galaxias rostratus | reverse complement strand
ACACACACACACACACTCACACATTACGGAGTTGACAGGAACCAGGATTTGTAGGCCTTCTCCAAGGGGGATTTGTAGGTTTACATGGTGGCTTATTCTCCCTTTCATCTCCAGTTATTACATCGGAAACAGGGAAGCCAGAACCTCAATAGATCAAGGCTCCTTTTTAAATACCAACATTAGTTTTTAGTTAGTAAAAGTAAATTAATTAAGTTTCAAATGTCTTTGAGCATCAACCTTGGGAAATGTAATATGCTTTTGAGCTGTGTTGTGCTGTAATTACACGTTTAATGTTATGATGCTCCATATTGGTATTTATGATTGTTATTATGATGTGATCTTTTTTCAACATGAATCTCATAATCCATTGAAACCACTGGAGTAAACCAGATCCACAATCCCTATGGAATTGAATTTGAATTTCTGCTGCGCGTTCAATTATCCCACTAGAATTGATCAAACGACTCGTTCTGAAGCATGTTAATTAGGACATCAACAATTAAATGAGATTAGACGATGTGAGAGCGTCTAAGATAGGAAATACTGCACTTCCTTCTTTTATGGTTGAAATTACTACGTGCATTTACAGTCAAACTCAACTCACCCATTCATTCGAGGAAAAACAATGGAACTGGTCTTTGTTAAATAAATCATGTATTTTGCATTCCAAAATAGATCAGCAGTTTAGCGCAACAGTCTTTTTTGATTCGTCGGTCGTACCAGTGGGACGTCTTATGGAGTCTTGTTCACTCAACGTTGCGTGCTTCTGTCATCGGGCAGGGAGCGCTCCATCCTCCCTCTGCCGGTTTGCTTTACCCAGCCTTTCTGTTGACTCTCCCTTCGTGTGTGTGTGTGTGTGTGTGTGTTTGTGTTGGTGTGTGTGCGCACGCACGCAGGACCCACCGGCTCTGAGGAGGTTCCTGCAGAAGGAGGATGTCCGAGAGCTGCCCAGCGAGGTGGAGCCATGGGAGGTCCCCGAGCCCATACAGCCAGAGACAGGTGTGGACACCCACCCCACTGGAGAGTGACCCCTCCAGGGGGGACGGACGGAGGACGTTTTAGAGTGCGGGTCCTTCAGCTAGTCAACAACCCCCTCCTTCCGTGGTGCTGCATGCAGCAACCTCACACATGTCCCACATAATGGTCTTAAGCTTTTAATGGGTACCGTTGAGAAATCGTCAGTGCTTTTAATTGGCCAGACTGCAACACAGCTAGGCTTTGCTGTGCCGTAATTAGGGCAAGCCAGACATCCCGACAGTAGAAGTTGCTTTCTGTCAGTTTGCAAATGTGCTTTTTCACTCCACTGGGTTCCTTACACTTGCCCCAATTTCCACCTCATTACATAATGTGTTAAGGGTTCTTCACACACACACACACACACACACACACATATACACACAAACACACTCCTAAGACATACATTGGCAGTGTGTCGCCCCGGTGCTAATTTATAATGCTAACGTGTTCACCATTTTATGTTGCAACACGATAGCATAGCTGTTGCCAGGGCACGAAGGGTAAGAGAGGTGGATCTTTCCTTCGGTGCCCACAACGGAGCACATTCTTTGACAAAAAAAACATACACCCAAGGAAGAATATGTTGAGGGAGATCAGCCTATTTCCAAACGAAATCCTCGCCGGTAACAAACTAGGCCGGCTCATTGCCCCACCACAGATTGTCACAGAGCGATAGAAACCCTATAGGATGAGGATTTGTGTTGTTTCTCTAAACCCTTCCTTCTGCTCCTTTCCTCTCTTAGCTCCAGCGCCTTCAAGGGAGCCTATCGCTGTCAAACCCCCAGAGGAGGCCCCTCGTCATGGGCAAGACGATGGAGAGCAGATCCTCATTTGCTGGCCTCCCAAGGCACCCATAACAAATACAGGAGCCAATCGCCCAGGTATTGAATGGTATATTAAGACATCATATGGTCGAGCTGTCCATTCGTTTATTTAAAACTTTGCCTGTTTGTGTGTCTGTTACCTCAGGGGGCCATGCCGACAGTGGGGCGGTAGAGGCCGTCATGAAGATGTGGCCGGCTCCAGCTCCGCCTAAAGCCAGAGAGCCCGCTAGCGACGCCTTATCCTGGGGGAGGAGCCATGACGCCGGCCCCGCCAGTCCCAGCACACACCATGAGAGCCAGTCCCCGAGGAGCTTGGGTACCCCAGCGGCTCATCCTCACAGAGACCCCAGCCAGGCGGCTCCTTCTGGCCCCACGGACTACGCAAGCTCCAGTCCCGCAGGTCAGACACACTTGCCTAGTTAGTTAAGTGTTTCTTAATCTTCTGGTGTAAAGACCACTTTTGACTTTCTTTTACCCTTTATTTTACTGGTGTTCGCAGAGTCAAGTCAGGAAGGGGGTGTTTGTGGGGAGCAGAGCCCAGACTCTGTCAGGAAAGAGTCTGGAGATGATGGACCCCCGGCTCCCAGACCCAGCCAGCACTTAGGGCCCTCACACCAGCCCAAGTTGGACCAAGACCAGTCAGGACCCAGTTGCCCGTAAGACCCACCACCACTGTCCAGTTTTTGAGTTTGTTAGTGATTATGTCACTCACTGCCTCTCTCTCTCTTAGTACCATTGCCCCTCTGGCTGTGCTGTCCACGGTGTTCCAGGGAGCGGCAGGGGTGGGAGACGCCCAGCGCCCTCCCCTGGCCCTGGACTTTCCCACCTGGAACAAGCAGCAGGCCACACTGGAGGACCTGGAACTCAACTGCCAGCGCCCCACCACCGTAAGTCCGATACTACATCCTATACATACAAACATACATACTTAGTCTTTGTTGATTGGATGCGATATACAGAGAAGATTATATACATATTTTTATATATTTGAGCCACATTTGGCTGTAATAGATTGTATCAAACTTTGTGAAAGCATTATGTATGTTTGTGCAGGTGGTGTTTTCTGAGGACCCAGGAGACCTGGCTGTGATCGGGGCGTGGGGGGAGCAGCTGGTTAACTCCTTCATCTCCCACTGGAAGGACAGCAACGCCCCCGGACGACCCTCCCACGTCACCTGGTGCAATCAGCATGGGGAGAGCGGCCAGCCGTACGACTTCAAACTCCTCTATGAATCCTCCGTGGAAGAAGAGGGAGAAAGAGCATCGCGCGTGGTGTACGTGGAAGTGAAGTCCACTGTGAAGAAGGAGCGAGCCTTCATCCACCTGTCAGCCAACGAGCTGGACTTTGCCCTGAAAGAGAAGGAGAAGTATCACATATATAGAGTGTACAACGCCGGCAACTCTCAAAATGTCCGCCTGTGCCGCATCCAGAACCTGGCCCAGCATCTTCACGCCAAAGACCTGGAGCTCTTCCTCTTTGTCTAATTCTTGTTCAATCAACACGGACCAGTGAGATTGTTTTATGCTTGTTTGAGGTTTCTTAAAAAAAATTAAAAAGTGGGAATTTTAGAGTAATTTTTTATTGTACTTTAAAGCACATGCACTTTAACTGAGGTCAACCAGTTATACCAGTGAAAAATGTCTTAACATATTTCTATGCCTTTTTTAATTACATTTTAAATGCACTGATTTTTCTAATCAACTTAATTTTTTTAGAGTAAGTGATTTGCATTTGTGGCAGTATGGGTATTATTTTGTTTAACCATCACAAATATTTAAACTGTCCCAGTTTCTCATTTTGCCTCTTTTAAGGCAAACTAACCACTATTTTTGTCTTGTGGTATTATTTTATGTGGGTAATCTGTGATTTCCAATACAAAATAAAATTGCAAAAATCCTGTAACTAGTTTAATGTTTTTTTAAATTATCATTTAATCTTAAGAAAAGTCATTATATATTCTAGTCTTGCAAGTAGTGCCTCACGTAATGCTATCACCAATAACCCACTCACTCACTCTCACACTCAGAACGCAGTCTGGAATCTGCCATATAAAACCATTCTGTCCATTTCAAATTCAGTATAGGTCATTCTTTATTTTAAATTTGTTATGGTTAATACTGCTTATCGGAAAAGGAAAACAACCAAGATTAAGCTAGCATCAAGGTAAGTAAATAGAACTGGAATACAAATTAAACAAGGCAACCTGTGTTTATTTTTGAGAGATGGGGTGGATATTTACCTACTGCATGATCATCTATAGGATGCATAATGGTTGAAATTGAGTATGTCATCCCAGACCACACTACAAACCAATGCCTTGACAGACAGTTGGAAATGATGCCACTTTCCGACAGAAGTCTCGCCTACGTAGAAATTATGGGCCAAGTAAATATAAGAAAGTGAATAGAATACATTACTTAAATTTAATGTGACCATTGACATACAGCCACAAATTCTTGTCCACATAACGTGTACATAGCTATCTTGTTGTGACTTAACTAAAGACGCATGTCTCTATATGCAATCAGAGCAGGCCCTATCCGTAGCAGTAGATAAATTCCCCTTGCAGTCTGTGATGGTATTCTGTACGGAGACAGTCTGGACCGCCGCTCGGGTACCGAGGTGCAGGCAGTGTGCTGCTGTGTTCTGCACTGCAATTGGTTGACGCGTCAAGGGGATGGAGCTTTCCTCCCCCTACTGCCGCTCCTCAACTCTCATCCAAGAGCAAAGCGATGCGGAGACAATAGAACAGGGGAGCCTGAGTATTGCACAGGGGCAGCGGAGAAGGCTGAAATTACTGCTAGACTTGGTTTTTATGGGACGATAATGAGAATGTAATGCGGGCCTTGGGTAGGCTTTATAATAAAAGGCTAGCATGTGCTCATTATCAACACAATTTACCACCTCGTTGGTCTGATCGGGCAGACTTCATTGCCTTGAATGCGCAACGACTGAATGGTGAGTCTGATACCAGCAGGACCAGGATATTTAACAATCCTTGGTTACAATGGCTTTGAATAATCTAGCAACAATAGCGTTCAGGCTGCTGCCGCATTATTTTGCGCATAAAATGTGTTGAAATAATGATGCATGCGTTTGCTCGTGCATTGTCCAGTAAACGAGTGATTAGTGTTTTACTTCAGTGTTTCTTTCATTGCACGGCTGGTTGGGCCCATTTTGTCCTATGATAACAAAGCTGTATTATGCATCTTCTGTGAGTGAATAATTTTAGTACGTTTCTGGTGTGCTTGTGCTAACATTATTATGTATTTGACTCTATAGAGGCGATATAGACAAAGTCCTTCTCTTATTATGTTTAAGGTTCTCTCAATGTGTTTGTTTGCCTCTCTCTTTCTCGCTCTCTCTTTCTCCATCACACACACACCTATCATTGTGTGTCTCCACCGCTGTCTGCTCATTGTCTGATGGTCACCGACAGTAACAGCAGTGACACTGGCCAGGAGGGAGGCAGAAGCAGGTGCCTGCAGTGGGGGCAAGCAGCCTTAGGGCTCTAGCTGTCAATCAGAACCAGCAAAACAGCACACGTACTTTCACTGTCAGGGATGGACCGAGAACGCAATGGGCTGTATTGTAGATGTGGTTTCACACACGAGTACAATCCTTAACGGAGAATGCATCTGACTTCAGAGCCTTTCTAAAATTATAATGTAAAGTTATGACATTGAGGACCAGCTTCTTTCTTAAGCCTCAGCTGCACTTAGCATGTTACAGACCTGACAGGTTTGATTTGTTCAAAACCTTGGTCATGGGCCATGTCAACATAACAGCTTCTATATTACTTTTTCATTGTCTGCCACGTTAAACTCATAGATTTTTCTCCAAGATCATATCCAAGTCTATTTATTCTACGGGGGCTGCGTATGTGTTTGAACATGGTGTACGTTTGTGTGTGGTCTCACAGACAAAGAGCATGCAGCTGATCAAATGGGGATTATGATTACACCAACCCCCAACCCACACTACCATTACACAGCCACATATACACATTATTATGAGTCACAAATCACGTAAATCGTACGTAAATCACAAGTAAAGTAAATAGGAAGTGTGGACTCCTAACTTGAACGGCCCCTTGATATTAACACTCAATAACATACCATAACTCAAATGTGTCCCCTCATTCTGTAGGTGACACATTCTAATGAATTTAGGGGCCACTCTGTGTTCAGTAAATCTCCTACATGGTCCTAGCTTCCAGGAGACAGAGGAATGAGTCACTGGAGGTTTGGTGAGGATGTCTGCTTGGTTGGTCATTGTTCTTGGGGCTAAATAAGGGTGCACGCAGGGGTAAGAATGTTGCAGCTGATTGTTTTACCTTAGTGATTATGGTAGGACATACTATAGAGAATTGGAGCGAGATAGACTAATTATCAATTATTATTTTTTGGCAGGTTAGTAAAACAACAACTTTGAGAAAAACAGCTTCTATCCCTGCAAGAACTGTAATGATTTTGAAATTGCTTTTTGAACTCAGCTTTAAAACAAGATCAGTCAAGTCAAGATCATGTCATTATTATTGAATGATAAATCCCTTTTGAACTAGTCTCCTTGTTGACTGAATAAAGCAAGAGACCAAAAACAGTCACACTGTCCGATAATGAAATCTCTCAGGTTTCCAATAATTTTCATACCATTTTTATTAATAGTGCATTCTTTTTTAGGTTCAGTTGGTAATACCACAATCATTTTAATTCATCCTCTTGAAGAAAAAGAAAATGCTATCTTAAATGGGCAGAAAAACAAGATTGAGCGCCTCCTTTCTTCAAGTCGACTGCAGAAAATGTTCCCTCTCTGTCCCCCCAGAAAAACCCTTAAGCAGTTTGCCACGCCGCCATGCATAATGTTTGTTGCATCAGTGAATTGAAAATGAAAAAAGGCTTTGAAGTGCTGTTGGCTTAGTCGCACTGGCGGTGGCAGCTTTAGCGTCAGTGCTCTTGCTCTTGTTGTGGGGGGAAGATTGGCTTTATGACGGTGTTGCGTCGGGCTGTGGTGATGGAGTAGCTTTCACTGACTGAGACCTGTCGCCTTGGTCTGGGTTGCGTAACAGCCGTCTGGGATTTGGGCGTTTTCTCTCCGGGTTGTCTGACTTGGGATCATAAGTGTTATACTACTTGGTGCCAAATATGCTCCAGAGCTGAAGATTTGTAGTAACGGTAAAGTTTGTGCACTGAGGGCAGTGTGTTTTTTAAACACTGTCAGACTGAAAGAGATTGATACTATTAAAGCCAACAGCCTCACCTCAAGGAGTTGTCCCGATTCATATAGGGCTGGTAGATGAGATTGCACAAATGACTTGTTTTGCAATTTGAATGCTTGAATCGAATCCCTTGCAGTTTATCGAAGCAAGTCACTTGTGTATACAAACAAGCGAATGACATCATCGTGGTCATGCCCGTGGACGCTGTGTGGGGCCGGTTGTTTGTTTGGGTCAGGTGGTATCACTGGAGGCACAGCCATTGTGCACCATTGTGCCAGTTATTGTCAGATGGCAATGACAGATGGATAAGTAGACTCTCTGTCTTTTCCAGCACAGCACCCTGCATTCTCATCTCCCTCCATCACAAGCTGTAGCTGCAGTGCACTCTAGAGTTTCGTTTGCCAGTTAGGTTTCTGGTGTAAGTCTTTGGTGTTGGTTATAGGCTTAAAGTTACAAATCAAGTATCAGCCTGGGTATATGTGCACATCCTTACCCAGACTGAACTGGGTTTTTCTACTGTGCCCAACGCACTTTTCCCTGCACTTTCTCACTCATACACACACAAGGTTATACAGCTTAGCTAGAAGGAATGGTGCTCATCCATACTAAGAGAGCTGGCTGACATTGGCTCTGACCTGATGACTCATTTTGCTATGACTCTTATGCTGTTGCCACATACATACAATATTAGATAAAACGCTTATACACACACACTAAATAGCTGTATACAAAAAGCATCTAGATATACATTATATTCATGCATTCATGCATGCATTTTGCATATGTATGTGCTGTATCAACGCCTGTGAATGTTTATTCTAACCTACACCACTGAGTATGAAAGCAGACTCATTACCAACCCAGATTGGAGGTGGGTTTGAAAATCTATTGTTTTAAAGATTTTATGAATCTTAAAAAACCTGAGAAGAAGCCCCTCTGTGCAGGACGATATCACCATAAAGCTACATATTGCGACACACGTAAACAGTCATCAGCGAACACACAGACACACAAGCGGTTCACGGCTGTGTAGGGTGGTAGCTATCATGCAGTGCCAAGTAAGCACTTCTGTTCCCAGACAGTTACAAACGGCCTGTCTGTGTACAGCTCCCGCAAAGCTCAGCTATTTGTACTTGTGCACATAAGCTGTGCAGTGCACGTGTGCAATGATAAGAGACGATGGAGTAGTGGGGTGTGCGTAGGATGTGTGGGTGTGCTGGGGAGAGAGAGATAGGACATAACGGTGGATACATGGAGAGGGCAAAAAGAGAGCGGAGGAAGGAAGGTTGGCTGGTGTTACAGCAACTTCCCAGCCATTTGTCACCTAAACCGAGTCATTTCCCATCACCCGCTGGTGTCAACGGCTGTCCCTGCATGCAGGGCCCTGCTGAACGCTTACACAATCACACTACCACTGGGGGTCTATAGTGGATTGACACAGGGCAGTTATGGTGTGTGTGTAGGTGCATGTGTATGTGTGTGTGTGTGTGTGTGTGTAGTGGTGCTGTGTTAAAGCAGGTTTGTGCCCACAGTCTCAGTGTGCCTTTCACTTTGTTCCTTTGCATGGGGAGTGAGCAAATCGACCACTCCGCAGTTTGCAGGTTGCAATTTCACCTTTGTTAGCGGGCATGCTGATATGGATTGAGAGATGTGAAAACGTCAGGCTGGGAGACAAGATGTTCCCGTAGCCAGCATATAAATAAGGATGAATGTCACGTCGCTTAGTCATTGTTTGTGTTATTGTTATATAAACGTTGTCTGTTATTGGTGGTTGAACCTGAGCTGGGACAATATTTCTGATATGAATTGAGGCACTGCTCAGAGAGGGAGAACCTGCATCGTAAGAATCAGTTACATAATCTGTATGTGTGCGTGTTTGTATTTTTTCTTCACACTTGCATACATGTGCATATGCAAAAAAGGAATAGATCAGAACATGCCAGATCCCCACGCCAAGAAAAATTATTGTGGCAAGGATTGTAATTAAGTCATGTTATTGGCCGGTGTTCACATAGATAGTGATAGTGTGAGATTCAACACCCATACAAGCTTACTCCAAGCAACTGTCTTTAGCATCACTCCTGCCTAGAACAAGGGCTATTAAAAGAGAATGTCCCTGCCACTTCCACCTTATATGTACCTTATATGACCAAGGTCATTTCTGCATGAATTATTTAACATTCACCAGTCTTGGGTGTATCAAGAGAAACCAGGTTGTGCATTAATTACCACTATTGAATGATGCTCAGTGGTTTCCTCTTTATCATCCTCTAAAACTTTCCAGCCATTTTCAAAACTCTCTTTCTGTTCTCCCGCAGTGACGCAAACAACTGACCGCTGCTCCTGTTGTGCCTGAGTGATTGTGCCCTACTCCTATTTCCTGGTCCGTCCTCTAACCCGGTCCCCAGTATGAGCTCCTCTCCACAAGTGTCCCGTGCCAACATGGACATACTGGATGAGCTGCAGCTTATTGCCGCCCAGAACCTGGAAAGGTTAGAGGTCAACAAGTACTATGAGGTCATGAGAGAATTGGGCAAGGGCACTTATGGCAAGGTGGACCTGGTGATACACAAAATCAGAGGTAAAACACACTCACACACACAAACACACACACACACACACACACACACAACACACAACACAAACTTTCTGTCTGTACACCTTTACCTTACTCATCAAATGGTCGGCCCTATAATGTCTTATAGGCACAAAGATGGCTTTAAAGTTCCTGAAGAAGAAGACAACCAAGCTGAAGTCTTTCCTAAGGGAGTACAGCATCTCTCTGTACCTTTCCCCCTGTCCCTTCATCATCAACATGTTTGGGATTGCCTTCGAAACGGATGAATACTACGTGTTTGCACAGGAATACGCTCTGGCTGGGGACCTTTTCGACATAATTCCTCCACAGGTTCATATTAATTATGTTCTCCAGTATATACATCATGTGCATGACAACTTTAATGCATCATCTTACCAGTAACCTGAACATGGCGGGCAGAGGAAGATTATTGTGTGCTATGACAGTTTCCCATGTATTTGTCCTCCAATGAAGCCCTGATCTGTCTCCCCTCCAGGTGGGGCTGCCCGAGGCAGTGGCCAAGCGTTGTGTCCACCAGGTTGCCATCGCCTTGGACTACCTGCACTGCAAGAAGCTAGTGCACAGGGACATTAAGCCAGAGAACATCCTCATCTTTGACAGAGAGTGCCGCAAGGTTAAACTCTCTGACTTCGGCATGACCCGTCGAGCGGGCTCGCCAGTCAAACGGGTGAGAGAAGCAGAACAAGCTCAGCACACTAATACAATGAGCTTGATTATTCTATTAGTATCGGTTGCGTTTCAGAAACGTATATTCAGTGTGTGCGTTTATCCAGATCTAAATGTAAACGTACACAGGTGATGCTATATTATGGTCTGTTCCCCCTTTATGACCTGTCAGGTGAGTGGCACCATACCATACACAGCCCCAGAGCTGTGTGACGCGTCCCGTCACGAGGGCTTCTGCGTGGACTACAGCACGGACGTGTGGGCCTTTGGGGTGCTGCTATTCTGCATGCTGACGGGCAACTTCCCCTGGGAGAAGGCCCTGCCCTCCGACTCCTTCTACCAGGAGTTCATCCGCTGGCAGCGACGCCGCACCGGCACGGTGCCCTCGCAGTGGAGGCGCTTCACGAAGCAGGCCCTCCGCATGTTCCGCCGGCTTCTCTCTGTGGAGCAGGAACGGCGCTGCTCCGTCAAGGAGGTGTTTAGCTACTTCAGCCACTGCTGGATGCTGGACACAGACCCCAATGGGAACGGGGGTGGCGGAGAGAGAGAAGGGGGCCCAGGAGGACGTGGAGAGGTGGACGGGACGAGTTCTTCTTCGTCGTCGGGAGAAGAGGAGGAGGAACTGCTGGTGGAGAGGATGAAGCAGCAGACTCTGTCTCCTTTGTCTCCTCTCTCGCCTCACTCTCCCATGTCTCCCATGACCACGGAGAGGGGGAATGGAGTAGCCAACAAGGGGGTGCTGATGGAGCAGGGTGGAGGCCACCATTTTGTGTCGGTTTCCACCACCAGCTCTCTGTCGTCCACAAACAGCTATGAACGCATGCCCAGAGACAACAACTCTCCTGGGGGGCGCATGCTAGTCGCCACACCAATAGAGATCTGCGTTTAACAGCCTAAACAAAAAGGCTGCTACCGTTAATTTGCCACAGACACACTGACATAAACTGTTCTATTGAACACTCTCCAGACAAACAAGTACAGAATACACATACACAAACAAACACACGTGTAACAAGCTTGAAAAAGAGCCACAAAGCAGTACTCTGACTGAATTGCCCAACACAACACAAAACACAAATCAGAAAACAACAAGACTACGTACCGTATCTGGCTCTATGTCTTTAAAGAGAGTACAAGTTCATAAACATTCCTTGAGACGGTTGTGTGAATTCTTGGTGAAATTACTCCATACGGTTAGGAACTATTTTAAAGTTGAACAATTGTCCTAAAGCTAGGGTAAGAAATTCTGAATATGGGTAGGGCTACTCCCTTGCTGCTCCATCCCTGGAAGAATAGCTCAGATGAAAAATGGCAAGTTTGCAGCGCATGTATACAAGTTGCCTTTCAGGCAAAACCAGTCTGATGGACTGGGAGTGTTTGGGTGCATTGTAATATTAAAAGGTTGAATTCTAGAGCAATCTTTTTCCCCAGTCAGATCATTATCAATAATGATAGTTGTCAGCGTGAATTAACTGCTTAAAGAACTGTTATGAAAAGTTATTTGATAGAATTGCCTCCTATAGCTATAAGTTTGTCGATCCAATTAAATACCAAGACTAATGCAGTTCCAAACAGGAAAACGCAAAAAAATTGTTTCACTTCCATCATGAAATGCAGTCATTGAGATTGTCTGAAAAAGAAGACCAAATTTTTTTTCTTAAAGCAATATTTTCAGCAAAAAAAGACAGAAGAAACACTTAAGACGAAACAAGAGCTTGACTTGTAAAATTTTACTTCTGAAGATTTGTGACAACTTTTGTCAATTTCTTTTTGACAAAGCCAAGGGAAAGAAAGATTGAAGTATTTTTGAAGCTCACTGAAATATGGCTCTTTAAAATACCATGTAAATCTTGAAAATGTCAAGTGAACAACAGTTTTGATGTTCGATGTAGTACAAATCTGAAAGTGTGCGTGCTTCACTGTGTTCTCTGCGTGTGTATGAATAAAAAATAATTAAGTGGAATTATTTTTCTTTCTTTCCGCCTTGAAATTTGTATTATTTATTGAAATTTCAATATATTTATGATTCTATTTTTTCTATTAGTTTTGTAAACTAGCATCAGTTGTTTAATTTCCTACCCAGGGTTTTGAAAATGCTTGTGCCAAATCCAGTTGGCTTTGTGAAGTGCTGTACATATTGAGGGAAGTGATGTATATAACGCATGAAGGATCAAAGCCATTAGATAAGGAAAGGCAGAGCATTTTGTTTGGACT
Source organism: Galaxias rostratus (assembly GCA_036024795.1). NCBI lineage: Eukaryota > Metazoa > Chordata > Actinopteri > Galaxiiformes > Galaxiidae > Galaxias > Galaxias rostratus. The sequence continues at coordinate 27,150 of JAVQJS010054450.1, read as the reverse complement.
GATGTGTTTTGCAGAAAACATGTTTTTGTTTTTGGTGACAAAACATACCTGAACTTCTGAAAGGTGAGATCGCACCTGGTGTCTCTTATAACTGTTCCTTAAGAAAACATATCTACTTCATGGTTACAAATATTTTTTTATACATGTTTTCAATTTTGTTTTTGGTGATTGTTACATGCATTCTTTTAAATGTCATAAATTGATTACATATTTATTTTAGCAGTGTAAACTCAATCGAAAAAAATGCAGTGAAAATGTAAATTCTTGAGATTGCATGACGTTAAAAAAAATCTTAACTGGCTTTACAAAAAAAGTAGAAACTGTTGTGATGTGGAATTTTTCTGTAGCACAATTTCTTGCATTATGTCCTAGAGTGAATAACGTTGTAATGACCTCTCGGAAAATTTAGGGCTAAAATCTGAACAATAATTATTTTTTATTTAACATATTGTATTTGTATGATGTAGTATATACATTTTACTGATCTGAACAGAGAAGAGCTAAACTACTGAGCATGACAGTGAAGTCATACAGGGGCATACTTAAGATTTGAACAACTTATTTGTACGAATAATTGGGTTAGTATAATGAAATGCTGCTTTTGAATATTCCACTCTGTGAAAAAAAGAATGAATATGATGGAACAGAAGTTTCTGCTTTAATCTTTGGATCTCTGAAGAAAAAGCTGTGCCTCTTGGTACACAGGATTTAAAAAATAACATAGGAACATTCTGAAATGGGTAATTTCTGTGTTGTGATTTCTAGACATATCTGCATGAACATGTTCTGGAAGTCCAATGTTTAATATTGTTTATTGTTTTGCTGTAAACGACCAGAGGTACTGCACGTTTTAGACAAAGGTGAAAAGATAACTTCTTCCAATTATGATCTGTTATCAAGGGTTCAGTAAAGTAACATTAAGTGCAGGCTCAGATTTCTAATCCACTCGACCCAGAGTATTCCCAGAGTACGGTTATGTAGTCTGTGGTTAAAATCTAGAGATTACTGCACCTCGTGACAGTCTCTGACCTCATCCATTGTCTTTTGATACAGAGCAATGGTCAGCGCTGAATCGCGATACCAATATTGTATTCTAGGTTTTAGTTGTTCTTTAGCACCTACAGTAGAATTTACTACTTGAAAAGTCACAGTATAGTATTTCCAAATGTTCCACCTTCTGTTTAAATGGTTAAAGCTGCAACATAATGCTAACATGCTTTTGCAGATATTAACTTGACTCCAAACAGATATTCCATAAATTGTCAGACGTACATGGGCACACACAATTATTGGTCTTAGTTGAAAAATATTGTCTGTAACATACTGTGGCTTTCCAAGATGTAGGTTAACCAAGACGTCCGTAGTAATCAATTCTGCCAGGATGTAATGTGTTGCAAGTTGTATAATGAAAATCCATGTCTAACTGTCCCGTGTAATATTTTTTGAATCACTATGATTTCAGTAGTTTTAGTGAGTAGATAAACACAGCACTAGAACTTGTGTCCGTTTCTGTCTTTGTAATACAACCGTCTTCCTGTAAACTCTGATTTAGTCAACAATAAAATTAGATTTCTTGTTGAGCACTTGTTAATATGTTCATTTGGGCTGTCAGCTCCATGTAGGGGATATTGGCATTCAACTGAGACTGCCAAAATGACACTACACGCTCAGAATTATGCAGAAATATATTATTATAACATAATAAATTATTGTTATTGTTATACTTTAAACTACCATAACATGATTCATATTCAGCAGACTCATAAACACCCCAAAAATATATCAGCAAAAAGTGCGGGAGAGAACAAATATTTACGTTCAGTTGAACTTCAGGCAAGCTACAGACATCGGAACATATGAAGAAAAAAAGGCGTCACACAAAAAAAGGGTCAACAAAATATTTATTTCCACAAATACAATTACCTCCGATTGAAGAAAAACTCTCAGTACAAACGATGCCATAAAATAAGAGGAATTGATGGTGAATAACTTAGGAGCGGGTAGGTGGTCCTTATCAAATGTTACCTTTAAAACACCAGAGAAACAACAGCACGAGTTCAGGAGGTGGACTTGGAATGTGAAGAGTAGCTGTTACCAGTGGAGAAGGCATTGCATTTGTTGAGAATAACATTGAATTGTTCCAGTCCATCTGTAAGCGGAAAATCTAATCTTTAACAATTTAAATAAATCTGAGATTTAGCCCTGAGATTAAGAACGGACAATCTATGACAACACCAAAACAGGTTCTGCATAAAAAAAATCACCGTAACATAGTAACAAGTAAAACGCATACAAATGTTTAAAATAAAATTGCGACGACAGTAGAGGCATTCAAATGCATTGAACTTCGTTCAAATTCAAAGTTGGTTTCAAACCAAAAAATACAAATAAAAAAATGCATCAGCAGGGTGGCACAATATGAAGAGATATGTTCGTAAAAGATGACATTTGGAAGGCTGTGAGGCTCCTGCTTTCTTCACAGCGTGAAGGAGCTAGCGAATAGTTTCTCTGATCTCACACTTCTAACACTCCCTGCTCAGTCACAGAGCTCACGCTAGGCGTCGTTGGCACCACGCTGCCCCTAATGGCGCAACCGTTGGTATGCAAGCATTCAGGTCAGACAATCTAAAGAAGTTGTTACCCTCAACCTTAAAAACGTACAAGTCTGTGCAGAATCCAATAGAAAACCAACGTTGATTGTGCGCTCGGATTACGATCATTCTCCAGATCAACAGAGGGCCAAAGTGTTTTAATGTACTCTTCTTTGCAACCCAAACATGGATACAAACTGACTTTAGTCATTAGGAAGTGTAAGTCGGAATCAATTAATTTGTCTCTGATCCTCGACTGGTCAGTAGAAAACAAGCAATAACCTGCTGTACTAAGATACGCCGTTTATAGGAAGTTAAGCACAAAACCTATCACTTCTATCGGATGATCCGATGGGACAAATGAAGTCAATTTGTTAACCTGTGACCCAACAGGTTAGTTATGGAACAAACGAAGGGACTGTTACGATAACAGAGTTGTCCAAGTAATATAACTGAATGGTCATGTAGGTAACCAGAGAGCAGCATTCATAAATGTGTAAATCTTTCCATAGAAAATTAATGACCAGATCTTAGACGTTAAATAGCTCATGTTATCTGTTAGTGTTCGCATACGACATTTCGAGCTGAAAACGTATTGCAATATGTAACGATGAAATCAACTAAATTGAACATAAGCGAGAAAATCAACGTATTTTAACCTAACCTCAAGGGACAGTTGAAATGGACAATTAGTTGAACCCGCCCAATGTTGGAAGTAAAATAAAAACCTTTTTATGTGGTTTTCAAATACTAGGTGTTTTTTTTTTTAGTCCAGCAGATAACTTCATGTTTCTAAAGTGTAACACTGTACTTAACAATGCGTTTCTCTAGCTGACACCTACGCATTGGGGCAATCTCTACAGGGCGCACATTCAAGTTTGTTGGGGTTGCAAATTGCAAAGTGCTCATAGACAAAAATAAAATCCACAAGTCTTATCCTCAAACTAAGACGTGGCCGTGACATCAAGATGATGACGGTCAACATGAATATGAGCTTGGCAGAACAATGTGCGAGGTCGTACACCACATGCAATAAGGTGAGTTGGCTGTAAACGATAACACTGCAGTTATAGCAAAAGGACAACATTTTCATATGGTAAGTGTCACTCCAAAGTGCTTCCTGCAAAATCCCCTCATTGGAGGAAGTACATTCCGATGATGAATCTTAAAAAACAGTTTAGTTTCACAACTCTCAGAATCTTGAGACTTAACTAACTGGGCAGTTACACAGCCGACCAGCTGAACTTTTAGACCTGCACGTCCAACCCTTGAAACAAAATGTGTTCGTATTAAAACAAGCTTACTTTTTAATAATAATAATAAAAAAAGTAAAACATTGTTGCTAGAGCCAATTGTAAAAACAATTGAATTAGAATTTGTTTTCGGGACTAAAATTAGAAATTATTCGGCTGTGAAAAGGTGCAACACCTTTGAGAATCATTTCTACACCACTTTAATCCTATAGGCATGACTTTTAATGGCTGAAGTCCTCAAATTTCAAATAATTTAAGACACACAAACAAACATGGGACAATTGCTTAACAGGTATCTGTTCAAAACTAGGTAAATAAATAATCCAACTATAATCACATACTTACAAAGTCTTAGAAAATTAAATATCTATGATTGTTATCAATGTTCAATAATAAAAAAACTCAACAAAAACACCTTGTAATCATAAATAATTGCGCTATTACTTTCATAGCGCTAACTCTCCGTACTATCATATGTGCAGCAGAATATATTTTATCGTCTGTCCTGTAGTGACGTTGGCTTTTAAGGGCCATTTAAAACTTGTGGGAAGTTAGGCCCTTTGTGCGGTCCCTGTTGAGACAGTACCAGTAGAGCCGCACAGAGTCGTCCAGTGGCAGCCTTCCCTGATGTCAGCATTTCAAAACGGCGACGGAAACAGCAGGCAGTTTGCTTTAAACCCCCCTTAGGTTTGTCTCCAACTAATACTCCGCCCATCAAGATCCAGGGCCGCGAGAACACCGCGTTCCAGTCGCCATAGTGACCAGCATTGCAGAGAAACTAAACCACGCAGGATGCCGCCAAAAAAAGAACGACTGGAGGAAAAGAAAAACTTCATTTAAACTTGCAGAACGACATGCTACATATGCATAGTCGACATCACCGGGGAAGGTCCACATTTTTTAAATGAATTGTTTAAAAATAAATCTCCAGCCAAAAGTAACCCTCTTTCAGGGCTTTAGCAGATCACTTACCATGGGAAGTGGGTTCTCTCATAGTTGTGTCACCTGTTGTCCCTTCTGCTCAGAGGAGGGCCATTGAATGACTTGTTCTGCGAGTTAAAGAGACAATGTGGTAAATCATACAGGAGCGTATTGGCAATACACTTGCACCGTGGCAAAATTACATACTCAGACATAGATTTTTTAATTTTCTTTTGCCTGAGAAAGGTTATACCACCCTGCTGCATGTAACAAGCTTTGGCAGGAGGTGTGAATGCTTGGCAAAGTGGAACGTATTCAAAACGTAAAACTACAAATATAACGTGTTGGGACAAATGCTAACCCATACATACCCTTGTCTATCCATTTGTCTCTACTTCAATCAACACAGAAGATATAAACTATCAGCAAAATATAAGTGTTTTAGACCTGATCATTCATCCTTACCTTGTGCTTTTTACATTTCATGGTGAAGTTTTCCTCAACGAGAACACAGTCTGCAAAGAAGAGAGAGCATGAATCACTCAAAGCACAATGGTTCATCTAAGGCTTGACTGCAGCCGACCAGCCCACACAAGTATGATCCTGACAAGCTCCAGGAGTGGAGGTGTCTTCACATTAAACACAGAGCTGCTATTTACAGAGCACACACAAGCTGCGTCACTAAAAACAGAGGGGAATTTGCCCTCATGCCCTCTCGTATCTGCTCTGCTGACAGCAAGTCCTCCTTCCCTCAGTTCACCAGAGACAGTTGTATAGACGTGTGTTGGGACCGGTCTGATGGGCGTCTGGAGAGATTAGACATAAGGAGCAGCTGGACAGGCTCGCTGAGGTAAAACACTGTCGGTCTGGGTAAACCACCAAGCTGGCAAAGGATCATACAACACGCACCCTCTGTCTAACATGAATAGCTGCTGCAAAACACAACCCTCTGCAATCACACAATCTCTTTAAATTGAACGATGTGATACCTGGTGTGGCGAGGAGCACCGGCTAGATCTCACTCACCTGACTGTAGAGCACATCTGTAGTGAAACTTGTTGGGGCAACCTTTGAAGAAGCAGCCCAGCGTAGCCCCCGCGTTGTGGCAGCCTGAACACATCTGAAATAACACAATCACTGTGTTCTAGACTTTGTATAATACACCTTCCTAAAAGCTAGCCTTGAGAAGAACGGCTTGTGTGATCAGATTACTATTGTACCGTCTCCTGGGCCATCTTCACAGCCTCCTCCAACCCGTAGACCTTGCCCTTGACCAGGAACACATCTGCCGACCAGATGCCACAGTCCTCGTGGAGCCAGTACTCGCAGGGCTCGAGGGGCACCACGGGGGCACTGTACCAGTCCTGCATGGCTGCTGCTGCTTCTGCCCCAGCCTCTGGCCGGGCCCGCTTGGCTGCGAGGCTGCCCGTCGGCTCACCGTCGCCAGCCCACCGGCAATGCTTCCTCAACAGGCCCTGCTGGTTGAGCCTGGGGGTGGCACTGTGGTGCCACATCCTCGGCAGACGGACACTCTTACCGCCTCGTCCTTTCATGTTGCAGGAAGAGTCAGAGTCACTGTAGCATTCCTCATCGTTCTCCTCTTCCTCCTTATTATGGTGACCTGCTATACTGGCCTGAGTTTTGGCACTGGGCCGGTAGCCCTCGGGGTAGTAGGGCCCGTGGAGGTCCCCCAGGTCCATGGCGTTAGCTGACTTCCCGCAGAGGCAGCACACCAGGGAGCTGTGGTAAAGGCTGTGGCTGGATAGCCGGCCCGGCTGGAGGCAGGAGGTACTGGGGGTGGCTCCTGGGATAAAGCCTCCGAAGCCCCCCTGGGAGGGCTGGCCCTTCTTCAGCCGTGGCTGCTCGTCTTCAGGGTCATTGACAACCGTGCAGAGAGATAGCGACGGGCCCTTAGGCTGCAACCGGACGAACGGAGAGAACGTGTCTGCCCGCTGTTCCCTTCTTTCTTCCTTGTAGTTGACGTACTTCAACTTGATCTCGGGTTCAGGCGGGGCAAACATGGTGGAAGGTTGACTGGGTCTGTACTTCTTCCTCTTTCTCTTAGGAGCTGGCTCGGCGTTCGATTTGGCAGTAGGCGGTCCTTTGCTACCAGCTGCGGTAGTTTTAGGCTTTGCAGGGCTCTTTTTCTGGAACACTGATGGTGGTGTCGATTCTCTCGCAACTGACTCTTGAGGAGAAGTTAAGTTCTCTGAATATTTTGGTGGAGAAACAACTATTTCGGCAGCTTTTGGTGAAGAGGATAGAACCGATGAAGCCTTTAGTACAGAGGAAACTTTCACAATACATTTTGGAGGAGATGAGACTCTCACAACATTGGCGCTGGGTTTATTTTGGAAGGTTGAATTTGGTTGCGGCCTCGTTAGTACCGGCTGAAGACCTTCGGGCTTCAAAGGTATGGCGTCCTGCTTTTTGGAATAACTTCCTAGTTTGGAATCTGAGGTAGATTCTATGCAGCAGGGTTTGTCAATACCATTGTCCTGGTCCCGTTTTACTGGAGGGCTTGCTGCATGTGGTTTGGGATTTTTCAGAGAGTGAGTTGCTTTGTTGTTACCTTTATTGTTCAATACAAATGAGGTGTCCTTAGAACTAACAGCATTGAATGTACTGTTTGAGGTTGGGGAGGCCTTGGCTGACTTATTGGTGGAGATGCCGTGTGCTGCTCTATATCTTCCAGGGTGGATGTTCATCACTATTGCCTCTAGCCTGGTGCCCCTCCCAGGACGCGCAGGGAGTTTCCTGGTCTCGCGTGTCGTCTGCACCACCGTGGCATTTCCATTTAAGTGAGCTGTGGTTGTCTTCTCGGACTCATTTCCAAAACTTTCCGACAGAAAGGTCAAGTCCTCCGGCAAGTCAATAATGGGCTCCAAGATGTCCTTGCGTCTGCGCTGCCTACTGCTGCCATCTAATCTAGGTGGACCACCGCTACCAGACATTGTCCTATGGGGTGAAGATGGAGCAGATTTGTCTGCCTCCCAGGCAGCATCTGAAGCCTCACCCACACAAGAATCGTCCGCACTGGGGGAGTTGGAGGCCTGTGGCAACATGAAAACATCCTCAACATCCTCCAGGCAGGTAGTGGAGGGGGACATAGGGTCCACCAGTGTGCTAATGTACTCCCCATTCAATGAACACAAGTCACTGGAACTTATGTCTGGGGTAATCACTGGCTCTTCTGTTTTTGAGATGAGAAACAAAACCCCAGAATCTCCTCCTGTGGATTCCTCCTCATCGCTATGGGCAATTAGTGGTTCTAAGGGTTCCACACCAGGACCGAGCCAGATGTTATCTTGTCCATTTTGAAAACAGCTTGTATTGTTCCCCACGTGCTGAGCCTTAAGTTTTGTCACACGGCCATCACTACAAACAAACCCACCATTAAATTCATGGGGCTCTTTTGTTTGACATACATCTTCCCCCAATTGAGCCTGGGGAAAAGACACAAATAGTTCTGTCTGTGATGCCAAGTCACGACACTTACCAACCTGTTCCAAGTAGTGTGAATTCCTTTCCACACAAAAATGTGCCCGGTCAGTATCCTGAACTCCTTTCTCTGAATCAAGAGACCCAGAGTGAAGAGAGAATTTACTGATAGGTGGTACGCCATACCGTGGCGAAAGCTGAGAGAGAGAGTCTTGAGTGGAAAAGACATGAGACCTGCTCACGTATGACAGTGTGACTGTAGTGTTGGAGAAGGCATTGTCTGGTTGAATATGGTCGGCTAACTGTTGCCGGTGGTCTGTTGAAGCAGCCTCTGAGAAGGGAAGGCTTCCACTGCTCACAGAGTTTGAGTACCAGCCGGGGGATTTTACCATCCGCCCGGCTTCCAGAGAGTTGGCTTTAAGAGTAAACTCCTCACTGCTCCTGGTCAGGTCCAACACAGTGGGGATGCTAGAGGTATTGGGGAGGTCTTGTGACTGTATATCATCAAGGCTGGTCCCCGGTGGCTGCTCCATAGCAACTGCAATTACACAGAAAGGAAAGTTAACACGTTAGTGACTAGTAAAATAGTTTTGCCACTTTAATGTGTTTACCAATTTACATTATAATGAACAAGGGGTCTATGCAAGCAACATCTTATCTGGAGCGAATAAAGATAGGTGTTCAAACTGTAATATTTAATTTCTAGAGCTTGTACTATCTAAGTTGACTAGTCTTTAACATCGTTAATATTACCAAGAAGTTTGTAAGGTAAATCTAACGACAACTTCAAGAAAGCTAGATATTATATATTCATTAAATGCAGAGAGATTTACTGGAAAGATTGTGGATAATTTCAACCTGTGACTACTATTAGCTAGAGCTAGCTAACTTTGCGCTATTCTGCTAACTCACATTGCTATTGCTAATCCCAACTAACTACAATAGGTGGCTAACATTAGCAACAAAAAAGCAACTAGCAGCTAATGTTAACTATAACGTTTTTGAATTAAATTGACTCTTACCAATACATGTCATGTATACTTATTTTACTCAATTTGGTACACGATTTGATTGAATTATGCTAAAACAGTTTTTGGAGTTGACATAAAATACTAAGATAGTATGGTTGATATTGCAAGTAACGTGTCAGCGAGTCAAACACAGAACTAGCAGGGGCCCTTTACACATTAGCTAGCTTACGCCGTACGAAACAAAGGCAGAGCAAATAACATTAGCAAGCAAGCTAACAAAAGTTAGCAACTCCGCGATCGAAACTTACCCGGACAGGAAGGGCTGGAATATTGATCTCGTCCAATTCAATACTGTGCCACACCCAGCATCTCAATCAGGGCGAGCTCATATGCCTTTTAAAAAATCCGAACATAGGCTCAAATTGAGAAAGCTCGAAATGTAAATATAAATACATATATTTGGCTGGACAAACTGTCAGCGGTCTCCCGTTTCCCCGCGAGGAGTAAAGAACAGTTGTCTGACTGTCATTTAGCTGGCGATCAAAGTGAAGCATCATGGGAGCCATACTGTTGCTAAATTCATACATCGTACTAGGGATTTGATACCATGTATTTTCAGTGGTGAACGATGAACATTTTGTGAGAAAATGAAAAAACAATGAAAAACAATGAGAAAAAGTTCTGGGTACATATTTTTTAAGTAGAACAAGACCTAACATAACTTCCAGGGCGGTAACATTATATTAGGCATTTCACTATTAAACCTTCAGTCAAAACAATAAGTAGTAGCCTACAACTATATTTTAACATGAATGCAGCTTGTACGTCACATCGGACAATAATGATAACATAACGAAATGCGACACAATACACAGGGTGCAAAAATATTTATTGCTATTAAACCTGTAGTCAGTTGGTGTACATTTGCGTATATTTACAACAATAGAACACAGAGAAATGGAAGTGTGACAAAAAAAATCCACATTTAAATAAATACAAAGGGACTGCCAAAGAACAAGACTACAAACAAAACCAACTTCAAAAACTTCCATACAGCTGGACCCATGTGATTGCAGCAGGAAAAAACTACATACATTTTATATATATATATATATATATATATATATTTATATATATTTATATTATAATCAGCAAATCCCAACCATTTGCATGTAGCAGTCACCTTTCAAAGGAAATTATCCATAATTTTAGAACATAATCTATGATGTCATCACCATATACAAGCCAACATCTTAGGCTAGGAAGCAACATCCAACTTGGCAGATAGTTTACTTGTACAATGATGCAGGCAAACATTTCCTTTCTATAGCTTTGTTTATTTATCTGAAATGATAAGGGAGTGCAGGGAAGTTTCAATATGTGCATACTGACCACACCTAGCATAACATCCAGGCCTGAAGGCAAAATTATTCCTACGGTTGGTTATGTAACTATTATTTAATCCACATTATGTAGTAGTTTTAAGCCAATAAACATAACATGTATTCCTTTGGCTAGTAACATAGTCTAAGGAGTTAAAACAGTAGCTTACACAGTCATGGTTTAGTGTATGCATGATAGATGCTTAAAATCAGTACTGAGTATTTACAGTAAGACATGGCAAAAAAAAACAAAATAAATGTCACAGTAACTGAAGTGCGTGGAATGCAGACTCTGTAGACATGAAATTCAAACTCCATACCATGTATTAATATATATGTGTGTTTTTGTGACCAGTGTGTAGTGTCTAATAGGTAATTACAGAGCCAGGATATAGTGGGCTTCTAAACATGCAGCAAGGTGGGTAGCGTCACCGTCAGAACTCCTTAGTGTCTTTGTTTTCAAACAGGTGGAGCCGCTGCTCGGCCGTCAGCCCTTCCTTTAAACTCTGAAGAGATAAAGAGAAAAAGACAAACACTGTCCATTAGCATTTACCAAATAGAACAAGGTTTTTTAGAAAAAGCAGGGAAAAATTTGAAAAGAGAAACAAAAAAATAAGCGCAAGTACAATGTGACATTCTGGCAGCAGATAATTGATATGTGAGAACAGCCCCCCCCGCACACACACCACTTACACGTTCACCCATAGCTCACATTATTGAGTGTGTAGATGCAAAAAACAAAACAAAACCATCACCACTTTTAAAACCATGGAGCATTTAAGAAAAACATGCATGTAATTAGTTTTAGTGGCCATCCGTTTTGCAGTCCTCTTATCGAAACTCCTCTCCTGCAAAGCTGTCGATGCGATCACACTCAGGTGAGACTGAGTGGATCACCATATGTCAATAAAGTGGTCTCAGATGTGAAATGGGGCACACCAAAACTGACATGGTGACACTCCTGTGGCTGCATATATATATATATATACAGATTAACACACGCAGGTCCTTAAACAGAGGCTTAGGATCTGGTGGTTTGGTTTACCTAAAAGGAGAGGGCTAGGCCTATGTCCTCAGGCTGCCCTAGCTGTCCCAGGGCATGTCCCGATTCACAGACTGAGGACAGAAGGGGGGAAAACACACCAGCATGTGTGTTAGACGTACTAGATGTATTAACAACGGAATGGTTCAATCTCCGACATTCTGAACGTGCACTATTGGTTTTGTAATTTACCACAATAAGTGGCCATCATGTTGCCAGAGGCAATGGAATTACTCACTAATATGCTGTAGCCAAAAATCGTAACTGCAAAGCTAGCCAGTAGATGGCAATGTCGCACCTTGTAATAACTAAATCCCATTTCTTCTCAAAGCAACATCTGGTGTGGGAGAACTCTATTTGCTCAAAAAACACGACTTTCAAATTCAGATACCTCCCTTGCAGTCGACACAGTCAGGTGCTGAAAAGACTAGTGATATACTGGCCCCTGCAGCTCTTGAGTGAGAGGTCGAGAACCCACCTTTGACCTTAAAGTACGCTCTGAGCGTTTGGCTGCGGCAGCAGCCATCTTGAGGATGTCTGGGTTGCTTTTGGACTTCATGATATCTGCAAAAGATCAGACACAGACTTTTGAAGACTTCGAAATTGTGGCAGCAAGAGGAGGCGGATACATTTCTAGTTGAAAGGGTTGATTCCAGGCACGGCTCGCCTAGTTACAGTAGAAGATAATGTTAACTATTGTCCTAGTCTACTGCCATTTCCTGTGTCCCTTACCGTATCCTGCTCGCTCCATTTCCTCTAGCGAGGGCTCCCCCAGTGCTTCGTGGGCCAGCTGCAGCTGGTCTCGGAGGCGCCCCACGTCCCGCTCCGCTTTGGCCTTCACAATGCTCAGCTCTGTGTAAATGTCCTTGTACTTATCAGTGGCATACTTCTTATCCTGAAAACACACACACAAATACCTTTTTTGTATCCCTGATGGAATGGTTCATTATGCCTGGATTGATCCAACCAAATTCTACAGGAATTGACTGACCCACTGTTTGTGTGTGTTTGGATGAATGTTTATATGACCAATGGCACATACTCTTTGGGCAGACTGGAGTTCATCCTTGAGGGAGTTGATCTCCTGCTTCAGGTACTGGACCTCAGACTCCTTCACCCTCAACATCACCTGACAAGACAAAAAACGTCCATCAGGGACACAATCCACCGTGCAAAACACTTACACTGAACTCACAGCTGTCTCTCCCCTAAAAGAGAACAACGTGTGATCTACAAAACCTTGTTTGTTGTGTAGAAGAGGGGCTAGCAGCATACCTCTAGCTCATAAAGTTCCGTGCCCTGTATCATCGTGGTGCCGTCCCCAGATCCTTCCTCGGTGGCCATGGAGCGCATCTTGGTGATCTCTGCCGCCAGACGGTTATTAAGCTCCTGCAAAACAAAACAAAAAACAAGTTTAAAAAAAAAAAAAACGTAAAACCTGTGAGCTCATTGCTATGTGGGTCATGTGCTGTGATACATTTTTTTTACGTGTACTGTGACTTGAGTTCAGTTGCGGTACACCAAGTAATCTGCTGCCTTCATTTACGTGTACTTGCATAAAAGCAGGTGGCTTCATGTTGTGTGTATTGCGAGTGGAAGAACACCTGGCTGGGTGCCTGTGCATGTTATGTGGCCAACATGTGTGCACCTGATTGTGAGCGTTGAGCTCCTGGTTCTCCCTCTGACACTGCCGGAGGGCCTGCCTCTCGGCCTCCAGAGCCTGGGCCAGGTGGGCGTTCTCCAGACACTTTTGGGAGTACTGCTCTGACAGCACCTCAATCTCCCTCTGGAACGAACACAGCTCCTCCCTGCAGCACAAGCGCAATACATGCAGGGTTCAAATGGGATGGCACTGGCACTGTGCATCCTTCTATTGCTTGTTGGAAAAAGCTTTTGCCATTGGAGCTTTGCCGTCTAGACAAACTCAGAGCCAGAATGGTGTTTATCAAAGCTTGAAAAGAAGCAGACAGACGGACAGAATGTCCCAGAGACGGAACTGGGGCTGTGTCTGCAATTCCTTGTTTGGCAAGGACATTCTGCTAAGTCAGCAGCCAACTGTTACCTTGGTTACCAATGGGACACTGCAGTCAGTGACACTCACACACTAGCTTGGCCTTACCCAGTCTATTCAGACTGACACAGCTTTGGGTTGGGCTGCTCAAAGCACAAGCAACAAGTGAGGGAGCTAACGTATATGAGCAAAGCTTCTGTTGCCACAAACTGCCTTTATTCAAATGAAAGGATAGGGTACAAGCTTAGCATAACTGAAATATATGAATCATTTGAAAACAAAAATACGAGTAATTCTTCCTCACGGTCTATAATTTTGAGCTTACGCTCAAATGGCACATATGAGGAATTGAACATCCTACAAGGGTTAAACAGGGGTAATCGATCAGGACAGAACACCTGCGGATGCGTGAACACATACAAGTGATGTGTCATGGCATGCAGGGCTTAGGCAGGTGGGAAGAGAACCCCAGCCACTTCACACAAGTCATGACTAGTCACTCCCCTTATGCTGAGCAGATAAAACAGGGTAATTACGATAGCATCAAAATTAAACGGATAAATCATTGGCTTCTTTGACAGCGGCGTAAATGCAGTAAGTAGAATGTGGAAACCAAGTTGTTGTTTTTAGTCTAACAGGATCAGGTACAATGACGTGACACTTGGGAGAGACAGGGGCCTTACTCGTGCTGTCTGCGGATTTCCTCGATGTCTGCGTTCTCCGTGTTGCTGTTGGCCTTGCGAGCCTTGTCCAGCTCCTTCTCCAACTCTGACCGGTGGGCGTTTTTCATCGCTTCAATTGCTAAGGCAACCAAAACAAAGAGCTTTATTCACTGTAGAAAACACCCAGCAAACTAAAATTGTTCTGGAACAATACAATCTTTTTTTTTACAGAGAGCATTACATTTAGAACTTCTAAAGGAGGGGCAACAAGGCTGTAAATGTGTTTGTGAAGACAATCAAAAATGGCAGAGATTAATAAAAATAAAAAAGGATTCCAATGCGGAAGACACGTACACATACACTCTAAACAAAACAACGACCCGTACACCGGTTTGTTTCGTATTCCTCACCAGATATTGTGGCTGCCGTCTCTTCTGCCAGCAACCTCTCCTTCTCTTCATGCAGGTTCTCCAACTCCCTCTGGTGCTTCCTGTGGAGCTCGTCAATCACCTTCTGGTGGGACTCCTCCATAGCAGCAAAGCCCCTCTCACAGGTGGCCTACAGGGCACAGGAGGTGCAGGGACACTATGAGCACAGAGGCACACAAGATAGGGCAAAAGAGGTTCTCCTGACTTGGAGCTGACCAGGAAAATCTCTCGCCGCCCCAAACTCTCCGACACCACTCGTCTCACGACTGACAAACAGCGCTAACACAAGTTAGCATTGAGCAAGATGAGCCTGTGAGTTTAAAAAGGGTTAATAAAATTTGAAGACACAAAACGTCAAAGGAATGCATAGGCAGTGAGAGGTGGATTTGAGTATGCTTTATATCACTTTAATATCCTTTGGCACAATAAACATGTTCAGCCATAGAAAACGATGGACTAGTTCATAAAACAACTATTACAAATTATGTCCACAGCGAAAGAAAGTAATGTACAAATCCCTAATCTAACTTCATGAGCCTAAGCTTGGATGGAATGTATGGGAAAGCCCAGAGCATAATGCAATCATGAATAGTGTCGCTTCTTACGGGTGAGTTGGCAAACCAGAACCCAAAGTGTCTCCAACATGAGACATTTTGGCCAGCCGCTCTGTGTCAATGGGGCAAGATTGCCCAACTTGGGATGACACCTTTGCGTTGTACGTAGGGAATTGGGAAGTAGAGTGTAGTCCTGATCAACACGCTTTCAGACAAGAGCCATTCACAACGCTAGTCTAATTACATTGCATGTTTCCACAAGAAAGGGTTTGAATGGCCTTCTGCCTGGCCCGACCCAAACCCTGGGCCCGCTTCCGTTCTCTATTCACCATTACTAATCTGAGTACTCAGTCAACGGTGCGGCTCTATGCTCGCTCTCTTTCTCTCCCCCAGATCTCACCAGTCAAACATGCAAGCTTATAGGCCTAGGCTGCTTTCACAGGGATCACTGTCCCAGGAGCACAGACAGCAGTAGAGGAACTAACTGTGGGGGAAATAAGTAAATGGTACTTCCTGCTATGAAACCAGAGCAAGCCACCCCTTGTCCGTTTCTACTCACAAGCTAGCCTGATGTTTGCGTTTGTTTCAAATGCTAATATTAATGTCTAATGTTCATATATTCCCAGCCGCGTAGGCAACTATGTTGGTTAAAATATGAGATGAATATCGAAATGCTAAATAACGGTATTGCATACGACGACAGCTGTTTGCAAAATATCATTGTACTGGCCAATTACTGCCAATTGATAATATAATCTGCCATATTCACAATACAGTGTGACTGGCATGTAAAGTGACCCAAACTGTCTAAAATGTAAAACACATCTATGCTAACGGTACAAACCTAGAGCTAAAGCTACTAGTTTTATTAAAAAGCTAAATTGCAGACAAACATTGCTGAAAGAAACAGAACTTATGATTTTTCAAATGTTAGTGCTGGACTCATCTGCACTTCCTAGTTTAAAACGATAAGAGTTTGCTTGGAATGATCTGATATTAATAAGAGCCGACGAGGGAGGAGGGTTACATATTAAATAAGTTAAAAGTTAAAGACAAAGAGATCAGACCCACATTTTTATATTTAAAAAGAAAACAGACTCTGTCTGTTTGACACCTCTAATTTAATTATTCAGGTGATACCAATCATTTACAAAATTTGGAGGAAAAGGGTTAGCTCTTTGTCTTTGGCAATACTAAATATGTATTGACTGGAGATCTGGAATATTGAGCACATTGAACTACATCAGAGGAACACATTTCATGAAACATATAAAATTAAGGTCCAGGTCACTTAAGGATGTAGAACATTTCCCGTCTTTAAGTGACATTTTAAAAAAAGATGTCCTTCAGAAGCTCAAAGTTCTGATGCAAATATTTAGAAAAACAAAATGGGTTCCTCGGTACACTACAACTACAGTGGCGTCCGTGATCACATGCATGTCAAGGGGATTAGTTGGCATGCAACACTGAAGGAACTGGTATACAGAACAGAGAGGCAGGAGTTTGGGGGGGGGGGGGGGTGAGCAGGGTTAGGAAGGAAAGTAAAAGGTGGGGAGGAGGACGGGATATTTGGGGTGCCACAAGGGGACACAAGGCGTCACGGATGTAGGAAAGCAATGACAAGGAGCGCTTCCACCTTCAGGTGTTCCAGGTCTCTCTCGTATTTCAGGCGGAGAGTTGCAGGGTCGCCCTGTTGTTCCCGCCGCTTCATCTCCTCGGTCATCGCCATGACTCGGGTAAGCAGCTCCTGGATGCGTTCTTTGAGGCTGAACGTTGGGGAAGATGCTGGGCCCGCAGCGCAATAGCTCGACTCTGTCCCTGCGCTGAGGGGAGTCACCATGCTTGTAAGCTCCTCTATTTCTCTATTGTACGTGTCAATGAGAACATTCCGTTCCAGCTCGTGTTTCCTCTGAAGGTTCTCCATGCAGACTGTCAGTGAATCCATCTCTTTAACATTCTCTTCTGACTGCAGGCGCAGGGAGTGGTCAGCCTTGGAAACTTCCTGCCTTAGCTTTTCTGCTGCCCGCTCGTAGGCGTCTTTAACTTCCCGTAGCTCCTTCTTGTGTTTCGCTTCAAGGTCTTGTAACTGGATGGCCTTATCCAGTGAGTCTATGGGTTCCCCTTCAATCAGAATATGCGTAGCAGGCCCTCTGTCCTCACCCATTGTTACGCTGTCGAGAGTACTATGCTCCAGACATTCAAGTTTGGATTGGAGATCTTTGTTTAGTTTTCTTAGTTTGCAGCAGTTTGCACATTCTGAGTTTGCCAACAGATTTTCTATCTGCTTTTGTTTGAACTCTTTTGCTTGTTGGAAGTTCAACCTAATTAAAAGATAGGACAGGTTTGCTTCCCGAAAGGCATCTACTAAATAGGCATGCCAGTGATTATCTCTACTATCACAATTAAAAGTATCTAGAGCCAGTGACAGGAGACGGTCATTTGTAGATGTTTTTAAGGTACTGGAAATAGTATTAAGCAAATATACTTTTGCTTGCAAGGTTTCTGTGAGCTCTGACAGAATAAGGGCATTGGTTTCATCATCAAGCCAGCTGCACTGATGCAATAGGTCTGGTTCGATATCTTCCACTACATTGTCAACTTCCATTTTTGTATGAGCCCCAATTCTGCTCATCAAAAGCAACATGCTCTTCTCTGCTGTCACTTGTTTTGCTAAACACCTTTCAAAGCTGTGTGATCTCTCACCCTCAACCTCGCCAGGGTTTACGCGCATGGCACTCAGCAAACGGCTCCAAAACTCTCCCTCTAGCAGTACACTCTGTATCACTTTCTGACTAACATCACCTGACTCTCCCTCAAATAACCCGAGACAATCTGGGATTAATAAAGTGCTTTGAAGAACATTGAGCATTTTCTCAACACTAACATCTACCTTTGCCAATAGGTCTATCACCCGACTAAGGGCTACAGACTTCATCTCAATCTTCTCTGCTACTTGCAAAATAATTTCTTCATCAGCTACCTGCCTCTTACCGGCCTGCACTAATCCATCCCCTATGTTAACTGTGGCTTCGCCTCTACTTGCACTCGTCTCTAACCTATCTTGCAACATACTAGCTTCCTTCTCTGTCTCAATTAGCTTTTCCCTACATATACCTTCTGGTTTTTGGTTGGAAGGGAAAATATGGCAGTTCAGGGCTTCAAGTTCTGCGCAGCGTATCTGTGTGGACTGCAGCAGCGCTTC
Organism: Galaxias rostratus; assembly: GCA_036024795.1. NCBI lineage: Eukaryota > Metazoa > Chordata > Actinopteri > Galaxiiformes > Galaxiidae > Galaxias > Galaxias rostratus. Next base: position 8,692 of record JAVQJS010054450.1, on the reverse strand, counting down.
TCTCTCAGATAACCTTGCCTCTGAGGCTTCCAGCAACTCTTTGAGCTTTTCCTTCTCTAGCAAATTGTCATCGTCTCCGCTGTCTCCCATGGGGAATCCAAGGCCTTTAAGCGTAGCCTCCTTCAGCTGCAGTCTCTTCTCAGTGTCCTTCAGACTGCTTCCCAGCTCCTCTAATGTCACCAGAGCTTCGTGGAGCATATGGGACTTCTCATTCAGCTCCCTCTCGTAGTACTCTCTGTCTATTGCGTTCGCTTCAGTCTCGGCAAGTCTAGCTTTCACCTTGGTCAACTCCTCAGCAAGGAGGAGGTGCTGTTTTCCACCTTGCAGATTGATGAGCTCAGCTTTCAGTCGGTCTATCTCCCTGTCTGCCTCGGTCAACTGGTTCACTATCTCCTGGTACCGCTGGGTCAGAGCCCCTTTTTCACTTGTAAGCAGTTCAACTCTTTGGGACAGTGTTCCAACAGTTATCTCCTGAACCTCAGAGTGGTCCTCCACTTTCCAAAGAGGCCCATATGGATTAATTAAGCAGTCAACCTTCTGCTTTTGAACTTTCCCTAACATATCGTCCATGGTAAGGAGCCGGGCTTCATAATCAAGGATGCTTTCTCCTGCTTTGGCCAAGCTCCTTTCCATCATCTCATTTTCTACTTCTTGTTGATACTTCCAACTCGCCAAAAGTCTCTGACAGCTACCCTCTTCTCCTATTACCTGACTACTGCTGTGAGAGTGTAACAAGTTGATCAGCCCCTTTATAGTCAAGGGCTCGACAGACATCAACTCCTCTAATTCCTGAATCTTCTCTGGACTGTCCTGTAGCAAGAAGCTAACCGTCATTTGGACAGGAACTGGGGATGGGCTTTCCAAAGTGGATGGATTTGGGGAGTCAGAAAAGTAAGTGTCCTGTGCGGAGGAGTGAGAAAGCGTGAGGCCAAGCTGTGCTTGCATATTGCGCTTTTTAAGTTCTTGCAGCTTCAGGAGCTCTTTTGTCTCCTGATACTTCTTTGTTAAGCTTTGTGCTTGAGAACTAACCAGTTCTGGCCTCTTCATCTGGGGGGCAAGTTCAGCCTCCAGACCCAAAGGAGGCTCCAGCTTGGAAAAGGGGACCAGACAGTTGGTTAACAGACAGCAGGGGACACACAAGCTGACTAAAGGCACTTCTAATCATTAGCTTCCCAAAATTGAACATTACAATATTCCCAACATTTCCATTCCATTACTAGACTAAATTAACTACAATGATTAAAACATTACTGTGCTATCGAAAGTATATTTGATTATACGAATATGCCAGTTAGGAAGTGGAAAGAGAGATGATACTTAATGGCCTATGTTAGTAAATAACTAGAAAACATGCACATTAAACAGTTAAGAGTTATTTCATGGGGTAAGTAATGCAGCATTAGTTCCATTAGAATTAGTTATTGGATAGTTTCCAAAGTACAGAGGCATACCGTGTCCTAGGAATAAACATTTCTTCAGTTGCCTTTGTCCTCAACTTCTCATGTATTCCTCACAAAAAAATTGTTTCAGAAAGTGAATCTACCTTTCGCAAAGTAGCTACGCTTGACTTGTACCTTGTTTACCCCCAATTTGTTTATGTTGAGTGAACAACTAGAAAGGCGCTTAGAAATGCCATGTATTGTTGTTATTACTATTATCATTCCCTACCAAAGCACCATAATGTTAGATTGTGCTTTACTTTAAAAATAATTATAATTGTTACACTGCTACAATAAAAGTAGTGCCAGTTTGAACTAAACCTTGGAATAAGACCATGAATGAATTTTTCTTGAAAAGGGGGAAAAAAGAAAGACAGAGCCCAACTAAACCCATCATATGACATAGCACGTGTAACTCAACCTACTGCACAAGTAAGGTGGAAAATCTAGATAGTATCCTCTCAACGTTCAATCCATACAGGCATTCACACAACCACCAGTTGAAAATGTTGAAAATGTCTGAACCTTGGCACGCATTGCTAACAAAGTTTGTTACAGGAAAAAATGGATGATCTACACATTAGTTGATAGAATATGATGAGACTTAATTCACATGCAAATATTTTAGAAGCCAAGAAGTTATTGTCATACATTACGGCTCAGCTTTGGAACCGTCGGAACACTGCTAAAACAAATAGTCTGGCCTCTGCTTTCATGCCATTTAATATCACCAGTCTACTTGTAATGTTCAACAAACATTACTGCTAGCAAGTGTCCGTGACTAATATGCTACATATTTAACACAGAAAAAAATATTTCAAATGTTTCTTTTTGTTTTTTCCATGCAATGAACTCATGCAGAGGCACATCACCATTTCAAAGCTTTGATGTCAGTCAGTTTGTTTGATGTTTTCTTACAATAAAATACAACATGCAGAGAATGTTACATATGTTACATATGAAAAAAAAGTATGCTTGAGTTGACCACAAAGATATAAACATTCATTAACAGGGCTGCTTATGACAGTATGGTACAGTGCTGTAGGGACCACAGCCTGGGGAAGGACCTACTCACCGGAGAGATGTAACCGGGCCGGATGTGCTGCTCTCTCTCCAGAGCGCTTCTCAGCTGGACCTCCAGCTCCTGCTTGTGCTGATTGGAATCGACGAGCTGCTGGTGACAGCTCTCCAGCTGCGTTTTCAGCTCTTCTACCTGTGAATTACACGATAGTGTAAGGAAAATAAAAAGGACTTTTTGTCCACCTCACACTTTCACTGCACAGAGACATGCCACGTACCCCTTTCTTGTAGCTCTCTAACAGTTTCTCCAGCTCGGCCGTCTCCCGGGTTGGTGTGTTGGAGGGCAGAGGCACCCGCCTCTCGTCCCGGATGGGGGTCTTCTCCACCTGCTGCCAGCGCTGTTCAATCTCTTCCTCCACCTTCTGCTGCTTCTCCACAGACACTGGTCTTTTGGAGTCCTTTGCCGAGTGTCCGTCTCCCCCTGCACTCTCACAGTCCATTCTCCCTGCCTCGCCAGATGCCGGAGGCTCCCCAGAGGAGCTCGTGACAGACTCGTAGCGCTTCCTCCTCTCCTCCCTTCTCCGGTTCCGTTCGAGGTCTCCCAATTCAACTTGCAAGGGGTCGGCCTCCTGGGCCCGTTGCTGAGCCAGAGCCTGGGCGATGGGTCGGAACTCGGCCCAGTCGAAGGTCTTGGAGCGGCCCTCTCTCCTTCGCTCCCGTGCCCGGCTCTTCTTTGGGCCCAGGACGGCATCTCGCTCGATGGATAAGTGCCCGGAGGACAGGGATTCCTGGGTGACGTCGGGCCTCACCAGACTTTCCAATGGCGAGAAAGACAAGTGGTCTTCAGTAGAACTGAAGAAGAGCGGAGCTTCAGTCAGCTGAGGCGACAAATTCCGAAAAACCTGAACAATGAATACGTGGGAGTAACACTGACCTTGCCACATCAGGGGCGGTGGAGGGTCTGACGTTCTTCATGACCGCCTGGATCCAATTCCTCCGAATGCCTGCTGTCATGGCCGACAGGGTGTGCAATCCCTCCTGGGTCTGAGGAGGACACCAAGATGAGAGGGACACAGTGAAGATGTATAACAATGTCACATAAAGGTGGGAAATAAAAAAAACAACATTATTTTGTATTCACGCAAAAAGAGAATCCCTCTTACATGTATCTGAAAGCCGTAGTTCCGTTGAGCCTGGTATTCAGTGACATTGTAGCATGTTGAGAGGTCTATCTCCCCATCCAGGTCAGAAGCCTAGGAAGACACAGATACACATGTCACTCACGCTTTCTTCAAAATACGAAAACGTGTCTATTTGAGGCATAGCAGCCATTGAATGACCAGTATTACCTCCTCAGCAATAGAGTCCTTGTAGTATCGTAGACTATGATCTGTCAGCACGAACCAAAACTTCTTCCACTACAAAAGAAAAATAAATAAATAAACAAAACATAAAAAAAGGTTTGCACAAAGGAAACTGGTTATCCCAGAGTTGAAGCAAAACATAAACACAGTCTTAAAATAAAGATTTGCAGTATCCACAGAAGAAGATTGACATATCAAAACAAGCAATATTTCGGAACACCTTAGCAAAGCGCAAAGGCGAAATATAAAGAACTGGAGCAAAAGGTGAGCAATGGCATGTGTCAGAGCGATATTTCTCTATATGGCGTATATGGTGACACTGCTGCTGCATAGACCTCTTGGATCTTGAAAGACCACCGTAAACCCAGCCCACTCTTTTAACTGACAACCCTTGAAGCTGCCATCAAAGTCGGGTCAACCCACTTGAAAGGCCATAGAATGCTACAGATACGTTGGGGGAGCTTTTCCGTAGGTGGAAAGTTCACACGTCGCTTGAACTAGTCAGGTGGCATCGCTACTTTGAGGCCATTTTAACATGCTCCGAAAAAAATAAAACAACTTGAAAGCAAGTGGAACGCTAATGAATGCTGTGGTATAAAGATAATCACATTTGTTAAGCCGAAGGACTTTAATATCAGACCTAAGTCTGAACAATTGTACAGACACCTTCATGTCTTAAATATGAGCAATTTAACATGTGTTCTATGTATTACCTGTCCTTGTTCGTCAAGCCTCACCATCCAGCCCTTTTTAAAGTTCAGTAGGTCCGGCTAAGAAACAGAAACACAATAATGGCAAAGCCCCTCCTTTGAGACAAATAGAAAAATCCAAAACTAATAAAAAGTGGTTACAGTATGTTTTGATGAACTCATTGCTTAGATTATGCACAATAGATGATGATTACATTTATACATAATAAACCATGAAAGCAGTTTTGCACAAAACTGTACTTACAACACTGTAGCCTACAGCCAACTTACCTGCACCTACAATAGGAGCAAGGGAGTGAATCAAGCCTGCCATTGCCAAAATCAATGTCTCAACCGCTTTCAGCACTTTAAATATGAAAATACAATTGGGATAATATTGGGAGTGTCATGAAACTTCATGTATTCATGAGTGTGAACACTAATATTTTATGACAATGTTGTTTAAAGAGCAAAAAAGCACACTCCTCATGCTGCCTCTGCAACAGGTAGAAGTTGACCCCAACAACAGGCTAGGAACGGGTTGACCCTATGGGCAGATAGCATAACACTTTTGACGAGTGATTGGGGTCAACTTGTACCACATATTCTGACAACCGTTAAATCCTCACTCAGCGTTCAAGATTTTCATGGGTGCACACTACTGTTGTATTGCAATTCCACACAGTGGGGAAAAAACACATACGCGCGCCCACATTCACACACGCACGCACATACGCACGCACGCACACGTGCACAGTGCCTTGAGGAAGCGGTGGTAAAGGCTGTTACACTCAAACACGTCTCTCACTTGACAATAGACAGACGCACAGCTCTTATGATGGGTGCACTGCAAAACCACAGCTCCAAAGGCCTTGTGTCAGCACACAGGACAAACAGAAGGGTAACCTGGAGAGGAGAGGGAGAAGGGGAGGCGACACTGTCCCCGGCAGCACAGGAGACTGCACTACGACGTCCACGTTCTCACACAACCGCACACAGCAGGCCAGAGAGACCACACCAAGGAGCAGCATCAGTCTTGGCAGCAAAGAACATTTTTTGTTTTGTTTTAATGGTACGTTCCATGTTCAGGAAACAGCCTAATGACTACTACAGACACAGGATACAGAATGACACGCATGTAGTTAACTAATCATTTGGTGTCTGGTTTGAAAAAATTTAATGATGGAACTTTGGCATTCGCTTCAGACCAAGCCAGAAGAACGGTTTCCCACACAGAGCTGTCCCAACAAGCCGCCAGGCTTAGGGACTCCACGTCTGGCAGGTGAACCAAAGCCTCTCTCCAACAATGAACGTTACCTAAACCGTGTGGGCCCCCTCGGACACCAACCACCTAAGCGACTTCTCTGTGCCCGGCTGCGGCACTAGAGCGTTCCTGTGACCCCTACAGCTTAGGGCAGAACAGCAAAGGCATTGTCTGGACCTTCAGCCTGATCTCCTTCAGCCCACACACTCTCACACACTTTCTCTCCCTTCCTGCACACACACACACACCTTGGACAAACAACACGGGCTGATTAGGCTGCTGGAGTTTGTCTTGGGAGACTTACCACCCACACAAGGGGCCGGTTGAACTCGCTCAGCTACTACGAGGCTAAACACTCACTGAGTAGAGACACAATAGAGTGCCTCCTCGACAAGAATTGACAGGAACACCATGACTACTACAAACACACCGGATGCTGCTGGTGTGTTGAAGGCCTGCGGGTACCCAGGCCAAACCAACCCCTCCTCAGTGGTGTGGAACAGGGGCTGGAACAACGGGAAGAAGCTGATCATAAAGGCCTGGAAAAAGAACATATCTAAAGAAGACACTTACTGTCATGACGGACTCTGTGGTGCGTCGATCCAGGGACTTGGCTCTCCTCAGGGGTGGCAGGGGGGAGGGAAAGTCCAGATCCTGGCCAAGGTCACGCCTCGGCTCCTGGAACGAACACACACACACACACACACACACACACACACACACACACACACACGTTAGTCTAACTATGGCACATTCGCTTACTTATTTGTATGTGTTTGATTTCACAACTTCCTGATGGACAACTAGTCGTTGGGTGCCACTGGGTGAAAATGCATCATGGACATACAAATAACGGATGGGAGAGCCTCAGTGTTTTAGAGCTTGGTTAGCTACAGCAAGACTACATCTATGACTCCTCAACCGTCCCAGCATTAACATCATAAAGCTAAACCCTATGTAGAGAAAGAATAATTTCCTGAGGCGGAGCAGCATTTAACTGAACCAGAGAGAAGGAAAACAGAGGGAAGACAAATCATACTGCTCAGGAAAACTAGCCCTCTCTGACACCGCATGTGTTGGACAGCAGACGAGGAAAAAAACAACTAAAAACAAAACGTACACGCCTTCTACCACACTACTCTGTTTATCAGGGACAATAGTTATGTAGATTAAGTTTGGTGACGCGGCCATTTTGCCAACTGGCTGGGATGTAAGCGGCCTGGCTCGACTCAAGCAACTCTTGCTGTTCGTGACAAGCGTCTCTTGTTGTGGAGTCTGGCTTGGACTTTCTGTGTCCTCCTACGGAGCAGCTCTAACCCGTTCTGACCCCCAGCAGGGATGACCACGGTGGGAAAGGGAAGCAGAGCCACCATGGGAATCCCACCACAGAGTGGAAACTGGAAATGAATGCAACGCACACTCCTGAGCTTTGACCTCCTCGCCCTCCCCCTTTACCAAAACAAAAGCAGGACAGCGAGGGAGAGAAAAAGAAAGAGGGAGAGAGAGAAAGAGAGAGAAAAACCCCACACACGCAGCCTAAGATAAGCTCCGATGCCTAAGCTAAGCTCTCTGGGGTTCTGTGACGTTGTATGTAAATCACTCTGTTTACAAGACTTACCACCTTTGTTATAAAACTGCGCAATGTTGAGAGAGAGAGAGAGAGAGAGAGAGAGAGAGAGAGAGAGAGAGAGAGAGAGAGAGAGAGAGAGAGAGAGAGAGAGAGAGAAAAAATAGGTATAGTGTATAGGTCATTTTTGGTTACCTCTCTGTGGAAGCGACGGTGCTCGCTGCGGCCCTGCCTTGGTCCACTCCTCCCTGCCTCCTCCACCTCCATCCGCTCGGCATTCTCCAGCTCCAAGGCCTCCAATTTCTCGATCACACCAGAGCGGCTGGAACACACACGCACAAACACACGCACGCACAAACACACGCACGGACAAACACACGCACGCACAAACACATGCGCGCGCGCACACACACAGCTAAAGGTTACACTTCAAGGGTAATTATTAAATTGTCTCCTTGCCGAAATAGAAAGCTGAGGTATAAGGGCAGGACTATGCCGGTTATTCTATCACCTTATTGATACATGTGTGATGAATGTGTTCTTATTGTGAAGATTTACTCAATCAATTCAAGACAGACATGGTAGTCCAAGTGCCTAGAAAAGGAGATGAGAAATGTATTTGTATAAGTGGCATTCTCCTCGATAGTTGTTTGTTTCCCTCTGCAAACAGAAGAAAACCTTGAGCAAACACACACGCAAGCGAAACACTGTCTGTGTTCTCACACACATCCTACTACTTAATTAGTAGAGACGTACACGTTACTGGGCACGAGAGAGCGATGCAGTGGGGAAATATTAAATGACGCTCTTTTTCCCCCTCACTGTTGCCCTTATTTGGGGGAATCCTCTGCGGCAGCCAGCCTCCTTAAAAGGCAACGAGGGCCAGTGGAGGAGGACAGGCACCGGGGTATTCCAGCCTCATGATCGCAGGCTGTTCTCCTGGCTGCTGGGGGACACAGTGGCACTGAGCGGGTACCACGGCTCGAGTGTGTGTGCTACACAAGGTAATCAATTCCCATAAAGCCCAAATTGACAAGTTATCTGTCGAGCAGGATGACAGCGGGCATTCTTCCTCGTTTTCCTCCTCTCCTTTTTTCCCATTTCAGCCACAGGATGGATGGGTGGATACAGGGACGGATGGCAGCAGGAAGTTGGCTCCATTTGGAAAACAGCAACATCCAATCCCCCCAACACCCCCTACCGCGGGCCTATTCGGTTGGTTTGAAATCCGTGTGTTTGTGACCTTTGACCTTTCCTCTATCCAAAGTGTGGGCCAGGGGGTCAAGCTGGACGAATGGAAAGTACAAAGCCTGTTTATACAGAGAGCGCTTAGGTTACAGCGTAAGCTC
>JAVQJS010054448.1:0-16924 GCA_036024795.1 Galaxias rostratus | reverse complement strand
ATCACGTTATTTCTAATACTCTATAAGAGATCATGTGCTGCCAGATAGAGTGGTTTTTGTCCAACTACTTTTAAATTTTTTTTTGACCTTTTAATATTCAACCCCTTAAATTAACCGGGGTGGTGTTTGGGGTTTTACTTCCGCCCCCCCCCCCCCCCCCCCCCCCCCGAGTCTTTTCATGCGGTGACTTTCCACAAACCAAATTATGACGCTTTGCAGTGGTACGTCCGTTGCTAATCACGTTATTTCTAATACTCTATAAGAGATCATGTGCTGAAAGATAGAGTGGGTGTGGTCCAACCAATTTTAAATTTATTTTTTTTGTGGGGGGGTATTTTGTTATGGCCATCTATTTTTGATATATTATTCCATCATAATGTTTGATAAAAGTTGGCACTGAAACTCAAGATAGATACAACAAAGCATGCATGAATTTTACTATGAGCTATATTTATATTTTTGGCAAGGATATTAAACACAAAAAACGTACACGTGACAAACATGATAAACATAACCCATGCTGGTGACAAACATACTAAGAGTGTTCTAAAATGCCAGAGTTGCCACGCTGTTAAGCATTAACAGTGGGTGTACGACATTCCCCGAAAGATGAAAGATTGAACAAATCCAAAATGAGAAAAACAAACAGGTTCCCAAATGAACCAACACATTCAAACTAATCAGATATCACATGTTTCCCTGCTGTATTTGTCAAAGCACCTTTCATAGGGGGGCTTTTCAGTGGAGCCCATTAACAGTTCAAGCATATAATCACATCTCAGTAATGAGGTATTAATTAAGCGAGGGGCATCTATTTCCCCACTAAACAGCCTCATAAACAATTGACAGGAGATTTGTGATTTTTGACTTTCTGACACCATTAAACAAATCAATATTGGGTTTCGCGGACGTGATCTTCAACTGGCTCTCTCTGGTCTTTGCCAATCAGCGCTGTGGAATACTAATGAGGGAATTAACTACCTCATATTCTGCATGTGTCCTATCAAACAGATTCTTATCTGTGGGGAGTTGAAGTCTCATTTGCATTGCAGAATACACTGCTTAGTAGGTAAAGATTCTGCAATATGTCACTCATTATGTGCCCCCCCCACAGACACACACACACCCCGCCACACACACACACAAACACACACACACACACACACACACAATCTTCTTTTCTACCTCTCTTCTAATGTTCAGCCCCTTCCCATCACACTTACACGATTATGTATGATCATGAACAGAAACACATACAAACATAAGAGCATGCACATGCACACATACACAAGAGCATGCTTATGAACAGAGATATGCATTACATAAATACATGAATCACTCTCACTTACCTTTTATTTAATCAGTGTGCTTATCTTTATACTGTAATATATTCTGAATGTTATTTTCTTCACATTTGGAAGATATCTTTGAAGTACCCCTCTCTCCAATTTCCCTCAGGATCAATATGGTATATTCCATTTCGTTGGCATCTCTGTTTGCATAAAGAAATAACAACTTATCCTGGTATTTTACTGCTCTCGCACGCTGCCCTTATCTCATTTGATATTGAATGCTGAAGGCAATAAAACAGCAATAATTAGGCTCAAGCCTGTTTTTAAGTTGAGTATTAATTCAACACAATGTCACATATTACAGAAGAATAAACCCCACAAAAAAATGAAAATCAGTGATTTATTATGCAAACAATACATTCAAATGCCAATTCTAACAAGTTTCGATACTTGAAAAGAATACAGTATGTCTCTCCAGAGCCTTAACATTGTCCTCCAGAAGTTTATACTTCAGCAGGTGAACTCAGAAAAGGGGGGGATCTCCTAATTAAATCTATCTGAGAGGGAGTGCGTTGCTGAGTGATCACACTGGTTAAAAATGAGTGACAGGGGAAGGCCTGTTGTCTTTGTGCTGTGTGTGTGGCCGGGGGGGTTGGACAGATGAGTTAATGCAGGAGATTGTCTCTTAATTGCGGTGGGAAACGCTCATCTTTCCTCATTAATGACACCGAGCAAGGGGCCAGGAGATTTTCCCTCCACATAAACACAGTCCTTCACCGAGCAGGTTAAGTGGTGTTTAGATTATTGGCTCCCTGATACGTTTTCTGAGCGTTGCATCTTTAATTGTCGTTGAACTTGAGGTGGGCGGCCAGGGAGTGGGGCCGGGGTTAAGGGGAGGGGATCTCTGAAGTGAAGCAGTCACATGTGTGATATGAGTCTAGAGAGGGGCAGGGCTCACCCCATAGGCCAGGGAAACCTCTTCATGGAGCTTAACGAGGCAGATGACAAGGCCATTTATGAGATCATGTTTCCTTCACGTTTTGTCCAACCTCCAGATTAGAACACAGCCTTAATGTCGAGTTTTGCTCCAATATAAAAAAACAAAATCATCTTAGAGGACATTAGTTTTAGATGGCTGAGGCAGAGAATGGAGTATTTTAGGCACAGGAGTGGAGTTGTGCTGTCTGTGGGTCGGTCGGTCTGTCTGCGTTGAGGTGGGGTTTAACCTCTGTCTGAGGAGCTGACCACGAGCTCCCCATGATGCATAACCGTGAGGGATTAGGGAGCACAAAGCAGCAGACTGTTTGGTGGAGCACTAAAATGTGCTCCTCTGGGGCTCATTGAAAAATGATTGCCGATTAAGTGTTTGAAGCCTGCCAAAGAGGAGTGTGCATTTTTAGTGGGGACGACGGTGAAACTCTATCTATCCTGCTTATGCAGGCAATTTACCTCCTCTTCCCCCCCCCTCCCCCACTACTAACTGTACCATGATGTGTGTTCTCTTGTCGTGCCTGGAGTTGAGGTTGCCAAACTCATTTCACCTCTTGGACCTCAGCTTGACTCGAAGCCAGACAACTAAAAGTGATAAGAGTGAATTAAGCTGCTCCTCTCCTGTGGGAATGTTAATATACCGCCAGAGAGAGAGGCATTGATTTCCTTAAGAGAACAACAGGTGAGGTTGAGTCAAATAACTGGGGGCCTACTTAAATAGCAGGTAATACTGAATCCATAAAGATAAAATTGTATTTATGGATACAAAGAGGATTAGGTTCCAAGCCTCTATTTTAAATAAGAAATGAGGCTGGGTTCTAATACCTTGTTTACAGCCATATTATGGACATTCTTTCTACAGACATCTATGTAAAAATGGAGGGAGTTTGTCAATTATAGTATTGGCCCACTCATACAGCTTAGTATGGCTATGATACAGCATATGCCATAACAAACAAAGCCACAAAGCCATCCACAGCATGTATCTTTATTTGTCGGTCGTTCAGTTTTAGAAAACAAAAAGATTTGTCTAAGCGTCTCCAACTTCACTGGTCCGTGCTTTGTTTGATTAATCGATCCTTTAAGAAAACAAATTTCTGACCTGAACTGTAGGAAACAATTTGTGAAAGAGACCATGTTAAGAGTGATGATAAGCAGAGCTTAGGCTTTCCCTGGTTGCACCTCAATTCCCTCCGATGTCTGCTCTGCCACAGCAGCCCTCCCCAGTAAATTATCATGTTACACTCATTTGTTTTCATTATTGCATCAAAGAGGAACTGGTCATGCAGCGGCCATTTTCCTTTGTATGAAGGCCTAGGGAACAAACGTGCCTCTGGAGTCATTTCGGGGTTACGTAAACAAGAAGGAATCTACTGCTTAATAAAGGGTTAGAATCACATTCTTAGGTTTCAACCGATGGATAGCCACAGTGGCCTAACAGCAATGCACTGAACTTGGCTGATGTCTGGATCCTGAAGTTCAGCTGCATTCAAAACAGACACACTAAGACCTGCACCATAGGGTTGTCCACGAAATCCAAAACGACGATCGCAGTCTATTTTACCAGTCCGTCAAAAGCCTTCCCCAGTGAGTGTTGGTAAACAAAGGTGGAGTTTTGTTAAATGGCTGTAAAAGGATCTCGGTGGGGTATGTTAAGTAGTCTGTGCGGGGACACACACTGGAGCGGGAGGGCGAGGGGTGAAGAGGGGACCTGGACCTGGCGCACAGGTGGAGGTAAGCCGAGACTTCTACCACCCACAGGGAGGATGAACTTGAGACGTGTCCCTCACCGTCCCGTCGAAGAGGTCAGCAGACAGCGTTTTGCTGATCAGCCATGCCGCCCCGAAGAAACAGAAGGCCGGCCCCTCTTCCCTATGGTGAAATGGACCCACCACCAGTCCAGGTCAGTCACAATTAGGACTCATAAAATATAATCAAATCCTTTAAAGCCAAGCTCTGATACTCGGGTGGCCAGTGCAGAACAGAGCTCATCTTTGTAATCGGAGCGATATTGCTCAAGCGCTAAAACAGACACACCTTGTTCCAGCCGCTGAGATGTATCTTTCAATCAAGTGAACTTACCATCCCCCCCCCAAAAACAAAAAAAAAATTAGGTAATTTCCACAGTTGCCAATACATCGATATTGACTATCCATTGGATTGCACAATCGATGAACTTTTGTGGAGTAATACACACGTGGATACCTACTTCCTGCAAATTTGAGATGTGTCTCTTAGGGCGTGTGTAGGAACATGATGATAAACGTCTGCAAGCCCAGGGGTTGCTTGTTTTCCACCAGCATCTCTATCTAAGGCAGGGTTATTGTTTGGTTTTGAAATCCGGTAATTAAGGCAGCTGCAAATTTGTATTTCTGTTGTCTGAGGCCTTAGGCCAGGATTAACAGCATTTAGTATTGTAGAGTGTACTCCGCCCCCATAAATAGAACTGCACCCAGTCGAAAGATGAGCTTATGGCCTCGTTATCTCGGCTGGAAAATGTACACATTCTGTGTTAGACATATTGTATGACAGGGAGCAGAGGAGTATCTTTTTTTCCTCAAAAGCACATCCAAATTAGTTAAAGCACTGGTCTGAGATAATGTGGCTGATCAAGCAACGGGTTTAAATCAATAATAATGTTTATCATCTTTTTCCATTATTTTTGCCAACATTGCAATCATTGTCATTTTTTAAGTAATTTGAATTTTCTACACTGACCTTTAAAAGTAAACTATTATTAGAAGAAATTATTATTTTACCCTGTTTAATATAGGACAATATTCATTTGGCACAGAGGAGAAGTATTCTTAGCAAGCATTCCATGTACAGTAACAATTGCAGCTACATGGCTGCTACACCTGCAGATGGATTGTGGGCTTGATATAGCTGACGCAGTGACAGTTAATGCCTAAAGGCATTTGGAATGATCTTCAAAGTTTGAGACTTATTTTGCTTGGATTACGTGTAAACGTCAACCTTAAACATATTTCCAATTGCTGAAGCGTGAACACAATATTAACAAAGAGTTACATTATAACTCGGCGAGACCTCACATTTTCCCTGGGGGAACATATCACTCTTGACTTTATTACCTGCCCATCACCTGTCACGTACTAACATCCACAAAACAACAAAAACAAGCTTTGAGCTCTCAACTGTAGCTGGGTTGACCTGGTTTTACGTATTGCCTTAATTAAAAATGCGACTTGATTGGTTGGAACAATGTCGACGTGTCAGTTGTTGGCGGATCCCTGAAAGCTCTGTCAAAGCTTTCGCTAGGCCTCCACTGTCATCCCCACTTCTAACAGTTAGGGTCACCTGCTCGTGGAGTCAAACACGATGAGAAGTGTTCGTTCAACGCAGTCCATTGTTGTGACTGCAAGCCTTCGCTCTGTGTCACAGCGGTGTTGCTGGGGGGTCAGTAGCATGTGGAGGATAAATCCTGTGACACATGCGAGAGAGAAAAGCCCCCGCCCCCCCAACCCCCCCCCAACCCCCCCACCGCTCCCCTGTGTTCACCCCATGATACAGCTTCCTTCCCCTCCTTAAGAGTAGGATATTGGTGGGGATTTGTAGCATTCCTTGTACTAACGCATATTACTATTACGTGGGACACTCTGTTGTTTTGTTGAGTCCCACCCTTTTGAACCCAGGAAATGCCAAAAGAGCAGGACTGTGTGCCTTCAGGTCAGTGGCTAGGTGACTGAGTGGGGGGTGGGTCATTCCCAGCAGGGGGTGGAGTGAGTCACTCACCCGCCAGGTGCCCAGATGGATGGGAGACCGGGGAAGAGTGTGGGAGTTTGCCTAACGTTGGTCGGCCATGCCCTGATGGTCACAAACAATGCTGGGGAATGATCACTGAAATTACTTCAATAGGTCAGATGTGACGAAGAATGAGGCAACGAGAGAGCTCCATAAAGACCTAAGAGAATTCTAGAACACTGTGATATACAGTCCGATCTTACCATTGAAATTCAAATAGTTGTTGATTTTATTATCATTCATAAGAGGGTTTCTAATCAAAAACTCTACTCGGCTACTCCATAGTTACTCGACCCATGACAAACTCACTTGTTTTGGCACAAACTTACTAAGCAGAGGCCCCCACCAATACATTTTGCACATAGAGAGATAGTAAAATGTTCATTAGTTGTATGTTTGATGTAATAGTTCTAATCTTATTGTCAAATCGTCTTGTTTTTTGGATGTTTTTGCACAGATTAACTAATAAAGCCAGCAATATTTGGTAGTTTTTTTATTTCAAACAGACTTAACCATAACACATGCTATGCAAATGACTATTGGGCGTTTTCCCACAATGTAATTTTTTTAAACAGGAGAACCTTTTTTATGGTTTTGGTTTCCATTGTAAATCTCCGGCCACATTGTAAACCTGCAAAGGTATGACAGAGAGTGTGTCTAAAGCAAAGTTTATTTTTCCTCATACATTCCTCAACCTTCGCACTGTCATAAGCTATTTTCTGCTCCAGTGCAAATCCTAATTGATCGCACCCAATCTTAGCTTTACATTACATGGGGAGATGACATCATTTGA
Source organism: Galaxias rostratus (assembly GCA_036024795.1). Classification (NCBI taxonomy): domain Eukaryota; kingdom Metazoa; phylum Chordata; class Actinopteri; order Galaxiiformes; family Galaxiidae; genus Galaxias; species Galaxias rostratus. The sequence goes on along the minus strand of JAVQJS010054448.1, from coordinate 10,087 downwards.
TACCGATATTTCGCACCGCTCTTGCAGGCTAATGTTGTTTTGCCAGCTTTACTGCAACACGCTGTCTAGACAAAAGTGTATGTACAGAGAGAGAGAGAGAGAGAGTGGATAAATGTTTAGACAGTCATTATTTTTAATTCAAAATGTTAAGGTTGACTTACCTCTAGGGGCAAAGTGCCAGTCATTGTTGGATCGTGGTTCTGAGAGGGCTCACCTTGGGCCAGAAGCACTTTCTATCTTTTAGGCTTAGCGCTTACAGGCTTCAGAGGAGACAAGTTTGACGAGACAAGGATCATAGGTAAGATATCTGTACATGCATCATTTGTATCCAGGCCCGTTTCAAACGTGGTTGGCATCAAAGCTCTGTTTGTTCATTCCCATCTCCACACACATGCACGGATTTAGCTTTTTTTGACAATTAGCTAAATCAATTGAATATCATTGAATAAAAGGCACAGTTAAATGGAATACTACTCCTGATCATACCATGGGGCATACTTGCAGTATGTTTACCCATATAATCTATATTTAATGCAACCTTGCTGGCCAGGCACAAAAAGTCCATGATTAGGCCTGGCTACTGTATTAATCCTGTAAATTGTACTGTACCAATCAATTAAAAGCTTTTCAAAACAAAATAATTTTTTGTCACAATTTTGTTACAATACCAATGTAGTGTAACATTTGTTAGTGTGTGTTATGAAATGCACTGAAAACATGGTTGACTCAATGTGTTTGTTGTCATGACAGAAACAATCGGTTTGGAAAAGCCGCTCCTCTTTTGGCAAGACCGTTGTCACACCATGAAACATCATTCCCTCTCAGGGCGTTGAGTTGTTTAGTGCTTCAACGTCAAACCAGCAGCATCCTTCAGGGTTTTGGTCAACCGTAATATCGTCAGACCTCTGCTGTGTCTCAATATCCACATGACTACACCATATGGTAAGTAAGAAAAACATTGACGTATTTATGTCTGTCCCAGTACGTCAAATGCAATATACCAAAAATGCATGCAACGGTACATACTGTACGAGTGCCGCTGAAGAACAAACTGAGAGAAAAAACGTTGTAAGTGCGCGGTTTGAAACATAGCACCACTCCTAGTTCTCCCTCTAGTTCTGGCCCCTTGACTACCTACACCCACCCCCTCCTCCTCTGACATTTTGTCCTGAGGCTTCGACCAATAAACAACAGGTCAGCACCTGTAATGGCAGGTGATTTAGTTGACCCTAAACAGCCATGGAAGGAGAACATAGAGAGAGCGAGAGGGAGAGGGGGGCGTTTTCCAGCAGAAAACTAGCTCCCCAGCCCTGGAGGCCTGGAAGTCAACACCCCCACTGTAAACCACTTACCGTTACTTCGTTCTGCTTCTCATCTGACTGTTTTCTTTATTTCCTTGGTAGGAGTTGGCCGAATCAGTCCAGTTTATCAACATGAGCTCACAGGAAGCCTGGGGGATAAAATAATCACTTAGATAGTGGGGGTTGGACAGTGTGGGCTGTTGTCCCTAGTGGGACATCACTGTGTACGAGTTGCGCCCGATTGCCTCCTAGAGCCTTGAGTCCCCAGCCTTGCAGGTCGGTCACAAAGGGCCACTGCGCCGTAGACCAGTCTTAGAGGATTAAAGCTCGTTTCCCCCGCATCTGTCTAATGCATCGAGGTGATCAGACGACGCACGGCGCAGGATGTTGTCCACGGACATAACAAGAGCAACATTATTGAGTAACAGGAAATTAAAAAATTCCTGCAATGCCGATCCACAACTCAAAGCAATTCAGTCACAATCTGGTCTGCCCTTTGTCTGAACTCAAGCCATCAAGGTTTCTTTTGGTTGCTGTTTTTTTCTCTCCTGTGAAAAGCCTTTAAACATATAGTAAATCAAAGGCCTCACACTCTCTTTTTTAGTTGTAGCATGAATTGTTCGGTCCGTATGTTATAATGGATAAATGTTTAAGCTATACAATTATGTCAGGACAAGCAATATAGCATAAACTTTGGTTTGTTGCAGGTGTGTATCGTGTTGTAACAGCTGTCGTTTCTTTTTTTCTATAAGCTGCAGAGCTTTTGTTTTGAAATACCTTGAAGATTAACACAATGTGTTTACAGTGAGTTTATCACTCCGTATTTTCTAAAGAGGCTACTCTGTGCAAGTATCCTTACGTGATGTCATTCTGTCACTGTGGAAGATGATGAAGTGTGGATAAAGAGCGAGGAATCAAACTGCGACCACAAACCTGCCAGAACCTTTGAGACTCAGTAACACAGACTTTTAACAAGCATGTAAAACATTAGCAAACAGAGGAAAAATTACAGGTGCATTACTTTAATATTTCAACAGCATGTGGGAATGGTTAGTACAGCACCACTAATGTGGTCTGGCTGTCCCTCCTCCTTAACAAGACAACCGTAGCATAAAAGCGAGGCCACTGGTTATTCCTATTAGTCAGAATCACTCTAGGTTCGTTCAAACTTTAACATGACTGAATGCAACACTGTGGGTTTGTGACGTGTGTGTTCCCTGCCCATGCAGCATAAGTGTTCTTACAGTTTATAAACCTGTGACTTAGAAGTTATTGACAATATAGATTAGCTATTATATTCATAAGAGTATAACTTATTAAAACAAGACACTCAAAAAGGCTGTAGTTTGAAAGTTGGCTTAAGCTGATGGATCCTCACAAAGCAAACCATTTCAACAGTCACCTCCTGTAGTGATGCACTGCCATGAATAATACGGATGTAATGCAAATATAAATTTTCCCTTTCTGTCAGAAAACATGAGGCTGTGAGTGGAGTCTGTTTGTTTTTGAAAGCCGTAAACCTGCCGAGGCTCTTTACTCGTACGAGGGCCGGTTCAAAGGGTGACTCTCTGACATGGCGTGTGATCACTCCGCTGTCCTTTATCTCCCGTCCTCACATTAGCACGTAAATGAGGCTGCACTCTGAGTTTTATGGGCTGAAGCGTGCTCAGTGTAAACAGGAGTTGTACTGTTATCGTTATTAGACAGATTTTTGACATTTTAACACCTCTGTTTCATTAACATTCAAAAGAGGGGTCTGGAATTTGACACTCTCTCTGTTTGTTCTGATTTTTTTTCTTTTTTTTTTTGCGAGAGCCAATGTCAGGCAATTGCGGCGAGAGAAAAAAAAAGCGCATTTTAAGTGTCCTCTCAAGAAATAATTCATAGATATAATTTTCTTGCTGTAATGTGATGTTGTTGATTATTTTAATAAATGTTTTAGGGTGAATGTTAGCCTTTGTTGTTATTTGAATGTATTTCTGCTGGCATGTCTTCAAAGTCAAATGTACCCAACAGCTAAAGAAAAATAATAAAAATGCTCATGTTAGTTAGACTGTATTGTTAAATTGGTCTTACATTTCTGCGTGGTCTGAGTGTGTGCCCAAACCTACAGATGGGTGACTACAGGTCCTGAAGCGCTATTGTGATTCAAGCAGAGCTTATCGCATGGGAGAAAACTGGCAGCCTCTTAAAAGATATTATATGTGCTCTCGTTCTCCATCCCTCTGTCTGACAGGAGCCCTTAGGATGAAAGGGAAAAGTACTGGAAAAAGAGACATCGGTTCCCTACATGGGGAAGTCTTTGTTTCTATTCTCTCAATTCCAAGTCTCTCCAGGAATCCTAATTTCCACCATTCACCTACCTATCGGCACATAAAAGCTGGTTGAAGGGGAGAGATTTCCTCAATGGAGCCAGCTTGTAACCAGTCTGCTGAGGGGGAGCAGCACAAAGCTCTGGAGTGAGGGGAGGTTGGAGCACAGATTTCCAACCGCTTTGAATTTGAACACCCTGGCTGGGAAGGCTTGTTTCTTAAAGGACATTTTCACAGAAGCGTCTTTCTGAAATGTAGCGCTGGATCAGTGTTCCAAAGCAAAATAAGAAGTCTACAGAGGAAGTCTCAGGAATCACTATTGTTTCCACAATCGAGACCTGTTTGTGGGTATGGTGATACCTCAATGCCTGTCAATGATTGAATCCAGGACTGCCTTCCCTCTCTCTCTCTCTGTGTGTTGGTTTGTTCAACTCCCTCTAATTAAGCCTGTGTTCTTTTGGGGGGTGGCTCTTGGTGATGTCCAGGTTCAGAGAATGTCAGACTTGGCAGCTGGCGTTCCAAAAGCGGGTGCTTGGCATTAAGATTAGGCAGGGGAGAGTCCGTGCCAGTCCCTTGGGAGTGGGAGGTGTTAACTTCTAATGGCTTTCTCCGCCACAGCCCTGACATCTGCAGGGCTCCCAGAAAAAGAGAGTGAGGGGTTTTTGAAAAATTAATGGAGTTGAATGCATCTCACAGCGAGGAGAAGGCTGGATTAATCAGGACATTAAGGGCTGGCGCCGGATTGGAAATAATTATGGGCACTGACAAGGTGCAGAGGTGCCTGTGCTAGCTCTTTATAGGAATGCATTTTAAAAAGAAGTTTAAAAAGCCTTCAGATGTTGGCATTATCTTGCGTGACCAAATTAGAGGCAAATGAGAAAAGTTTATCTGGCATTTTGGAGTATTGAAAGACCTTAGGCTTTATAAATTATACAGAATGTGTGCGTGTGATTGTGTGTGTATGTGTGTGTGTGCGTTCATATGTGTGCACATACAGGCATGCTGGGTGAACGTTTTTGGAATGTGGGGGATGGGCCATTCTAGGGGAATCCTATTTTCAGGAAGAAAGAAAAAGTTTAGCTTTTTAAGTCATTATTGGTTTTGTTTTTACACAATTGAGGGATTATTTTAAATTAGTTCTGAAAGCTATCGTGCTATTTGTCTATAGGAAAGGTGCCTCTTAACACTATAAAAGAGTCATGTGTGGAACTCATTATTGTTTACCACTCGTGAAGAATTTGAGGGGGAAAAAATACATTTTATAAGTAGCATGTTTTTCTGCCTCAGAAAATAAGTTCTGAACTGAGATTAGTTCAAAGAAATCGGGTGTGGTAGCATCTTGTAAACCACCGACCTTCTATCTCATCAGATGTATTTAGCTTCTAACAGCAAACTCCATCCCAACATAATCAAAAGAATGTGTCTTGTGAGATTATCTATATCCATCAAAATGTTATTAATTTTATATTTTTTTTACTTGTAAATCTACTCTGGATTATTTGCTTGATTAGAAATACCCATAAGTGTAGCCAACAATGCCCCGCCAATATGATTCCTGTGTGCAACCATAATATGGTCCAGGCATGAATGAATATTGAATATGAAGTTATGATATTCTAACTTTTTGAAAGTTGCTTTATTTGGTTAAACATGTTCCTTTGAAATATCATACGATGTTAAGCACGGAATTGAATGGATTTTATATTATATATTTTCGATATACCAGCGTAGACACAAAGGTGATTTCTTCATGATTACCACTGAAAGTCAAAGTGTATTATCTAAAACTACTATGTCTAGTCCAGTGGTCATTACCTTGTTTGCTGGTAGTGAACACTGCAAGTTTAATACGCGCATTCACCAAACCCTCCGTACCCTTCACCAAACCCTTCGGACGAAACGGACACGCACGCAACGTGTGCTTCTTGACCTCCGCCGAACCCCTAAGACTGACTCACCGAACCCCTGGGGTTCGATTGAACCTAGGTTAAGATCCACCGGTCTAATCATTTGTGTGTGAATTAAGAAAAGAGCAACACCTTGAGTTATGAGCAAAAAGAAAATGACTAAATTGATTCTGCGTCTTAATGTTTACATTGTCCTGACAATATGAAAACAATACCTTTGAAGGGAGGCTGTAAAGGACATCAAAAGAAACATTGTGTGGAATGCCAAACGTTTGGCTGGCCTGTTTGAACTTTAAAGGCCCCCTCGATCAGATATGTAACCATAGATAAAGATCCCTATTATTGGTGTTCACTTTTAAAACAACTGCTCTCCAGGTAATGTCAACACATCGAATGACAAATTGGAGTAGCTTTGAGGCAGCAAACAGTTTGACAATCCAGATAGAAATGCGTAAATGAAAGAATAAAAAACAGAAGAAAAAGTAAGGTTTATTTTGTGTTCCTTGATTCAATGTTCATATTGCAACCACATCATGGAGCATTCTGGACATGGCCTGAGACTCTAATATTTAAAATTGAAAATGCATTTTGGTGTGTAAACACTGTGTGTCGGTGACCATGTTATTTTGCTGTGCGTGACTAAAGTCAAACAATCAAGTAAAGGAACGTTCACAGATGTAATCACATTTGTGAAGAATCCAATGTAATGGATACAGAAATTGATTTATCTACCTCGCTAAGAGCATTAGAAAATATATTACCGAAAAGGAAGCTAAATTGAAAAATAAGTGGAAATGAAATTACCTTTAATTACCTTGAAACAAGATTTGCTCAAATTGGTTTTGACAACTAGACACAAGTTATAGAACGTGAACACTCTAGTTATTGTTTATCACCAAACAATAAGCCATGAATCAATATCTCGTGTTCAGCTAAACTCAATTAATTGTGAATAATAATAACTAATAATTTAACTCACTGCTTCTCTGCTGAGATTATCACATCAAATGTACCAAAACTGAAATTTATAATTAACATTTACAGATTCATGCAGTAGAAAATGAATTGTATGTTTGGCTCTGTGTGAGACAGTGTGTATGCTTTTTGTTAACCACATCCCATAGGCGTGAAGCCTACGCTCTCACATTTTTGAAATCCAACCTGATATTTACCCCATGTAAATGCTTCAATTTACCTGGAACTCTAATTCCCACAAACCCATGTGTGTGATTGTCTGTTTGAGACCTCATCATAGCTTTAGCAGTCAGCTCCCGGGCTATGGTGGACCTGATGTATTATACTTAACAAAAACGGCTTAAGGGTTTACATTCGACATTTTGAATTACTTAATAACGTAGTGGATTTGACGCATAAGTCTTTCAAATAAAGTATATTGATGTGAGTAAAGTAGATTGTGTGTCTGATAGTGATGTGTGTCATAGAGTGTAGTTAACAGAGAAGTTAGCATACTGTAAAAGGCATTGAGTGTAAAAAAACGCCATTTTGTTGGCCCCAGTTCAACCATTCATGTCCACTCTGTCAGAAGAGAAACTTGCTTCAACTCAAGTCTGGAGGTTCTGTCTCCACTCGGTTGAAGCTAATAATGTCAGGGGGGAAACGTTCATAGGCCCTTATAGATACCACCCACACTAAACCCACACATACACACACAACCAAACCCACCTGTTAATATAGGTGCACAGGCCAGCATGAATGCACACACCGACAAACAGCTAACAAAACTGAAACCGTATAGGCTATTATTAGGCAGTCCATTGTCATGGTCATCATGATGACATTATGAGTGGAGGACAAATTGATCCAATTTAGTATTCATCACATTCTGGGTGCAGTGTAAGTCACCACCTTCCTAATGAAGTCTCAAGCTATGGTAGTGATCCCTATTATCAGGCAATTTCTCTGCAGTAATTACCTCACAGTCATATTACACATCTTTATTCAGGAGAGGTCATGTGATTGGATTTGATTGGATTGGATTTTACTTTATTGATCCCAAGGGAAATTGTAGACTATCAAAAATATCATTCAAAACTAATAAAGTTAGGTAAAGAATATACACAGTCTATAACATGCAGGAACAAAATGTTTGAACAAAATCTGTGTTTCATAATACCTTATTTTTTAATAGAATGATATGCTGTAATTGGCATTGGACTGTAGTTATACTACTAGTAGTCGTAATAGTAAAGTACTGCTCTTATCCTTAGTGATGTTACATCCCCAACAACTAAACAAAAAGGTTGACATGTTGACGCCAGAAAACAGTTATGCTCAGAAACACGTAATTTCTGCCAAATTTATTTCCATCATGGCATTCATTGTGGACAGCAGACACTGAATGAGACACTTTTAATTGCTATAGTAAGTATGTCAATCATAAAATGTATTTTGTTTGTAACATAACTTGTTTGAACATTTATTATACAAATGCCTTACTTTTATCCTAAAATACCAAATTACAGACTAAACTGAATTGAAAAAAAAAAGTTGGTTGTGAAAGTACAAAAAGAAAAATAATCGGCAAGTGTGTGGACTTTGAACTGTGGAATTATAATAGCTAACACAAGTGTCTGGCTTGTCCGAGGTCAGGGGCTATAGGCTGGCACCATGGGTGCCGTGGTTGGCATGGAGGTGCTGATAGTAGGAAGGCTGGACCATTAACCAATCAGCGTCTAATGAGGGAGAGCTGAGATAAAGGGCAGCTCCTGGTGTTTTAATGAGGTAAGAGGGAAGCTCAGGGAAACAGCCCACGATGGCGACTCACAGTCGCTTAATGACACCCCTAATCCCTGCAGAGACGGCGTCGCACACACAATTGGCTAGCCTTCCATGTGGCGAAATATCCCAGCAACACCTTCTCACTCCCAGTGATGCCAGTTAGCAGTCCAGCAGCATTACAAAATAGGACCTAACGCTCTTTTAAAATACATTTGGGCCAAAAAATTACTTGGTTGCTCAGCAGGTCCAGTCTAGATTTTCAGGGGACCCAGGCAAAATTACATTTGAGGGCAAATTTCCCTGTAGCCCATCCACACTTATAACAGCATCAACCCAATTTTCGTGTATTTTGTATGTTTTCTTTTTGGGTTTACTTATTGAGACACAAATGTAGGCCTAGACAAGTATGATCCTTTCATGTCAGATCAGACAGTTGACCTACTATACTAATACAAGCCCTATGGTGATGTGCGTTGCAGGTAGGGGTGTTTATATCCTAAATATTTCTTCCTACAAGTGTGTTCCTGTTCCCACATCTCCTTTTAAACTCCCCCTTTGACAATACAGTCTGTAGTGCGTTTAAAAAGCATGCATGCTCTGAATACTGGGCTTTCATGGGGGCCATTGCACCACCAAACCGAGTTTAAAAATGTGGGATGATGTCCATGATGTCGGATGTCGGATATGGTCATGTTAGGCCCAGTTAAAGATGGGGAACCTTTCTGTCAATACATTGAGGAAAGGGAGAGCAATAAGGTTATATAGCATGTCGGTCATGACGCAGGGCTGGGCTGTGAGTCTGCTTTAATGGGTTAAGCTCTGTTACTGTCATATGTGATTCTTCCTCAAGTACTAACATAATTTAATTTCTCAAATGTAGAGAGCATTGGTTCTCTGCTTGGTGATGCAATGTAATCCACTGTTGATAGTTGAAGTCACAGTAACGATGCCATTTATTGGACCTTATGTTAAAGTTCGGCAAGGGAATTATTTTTAAGAACCTCAAACGATAGTCAGAGCCAGACAGCGTATGTGATTTAGCGCAATCAACAAAAACAATGATTTCTAAAACCCTGTTTGTTTACATATGGTGTGTGCAATTTTCCTGGTAAAATTTAAACAAAGTCTCATTAAAGTAGAGAGAGTGAACTTTGAAGGCTCGGAATTATGATCCGCTCCCCAGACTCCATTGGTAAAAGTGAACATATGGAAAAAGGATTTCACAATGCGAAAGCATGGGAATCAAACCACAGTACGCAAATATATATCACAAACATTTGTAGCTCAAGAAAGTGCTCAACTCCACCCATTTCACACAACCTCAGATAACGCGCAAAAAAACCTGACTTATTTTAAAGGATATCTCATGGCAAATGGACTATAATTGCAAAACACCTTACACATTAACTCTGGTGTAAGATTAACACACTTGTGTGGAAAAAGATAGATCAACGCAATCACTATAATACACAACTCTTTTGAAATGCAGTCTGTGAGGGGAAAATACATTTCTGGGTAATAATTTACAGATTTGCTGCCTCTCAGAACACCCATACTTAGACAAGTAGATACAGTACTTTCGTCTCAGCGGGAACTTAGGGCAACGGAAACGATGTTTTATGACCTCCTGTGCTAGCATGTGCTCACGTGAAGAAGGAGCTACTTCTACCTGAGATTTTAGAAAGTCATTGTGGGACACAGAAAGCACATGTTTCTTTTTCCTGTAATTCCCTCAAAATTACCCCCAGCATCCATTCACTCCACCTTCCTCCCCTCATCCATTCAGAAACAAACATCCACAGTGACCCCCCTCCCCATGCAAACCCCC
>JAVQJS010054446.1:2500-14037 GCA_036024795.1 Galaxias rostratus | reverse complement strand
AAGTTAATGAAAACGGCATTCAGGCATGTCCAAAATGATTGTATTCTTTGTCATGCTAATAAAGTGAAAGATGTCTTCCCAATGGGTGAATGCCTGCCCATTACCAACTTCTGACGGGTGCCTGTTGCTTATACTCTCTCTCTCTCTCTCTTTCTCTCTCTTTATTTGTAAATCTCTCTGTCGCCGTCTTTCTTTCTTTTTTTCTCCACTTTTCTCTCGCTGTGACTTCACTCTGGCTTGCAATATTGGTCAAAGGGATAGTTTCACATATTTACCTCGCTGGTTATCAACAGGAAACTAATAGGCTCCAGAGCCAATGTTGTGGCTGCAAATTGCTTTGAAGGGAAACAAAGCTGAGGGTTAGCCTCGGTAGTTATTGAACTTTCTCATCCATTTTTTTCTGGCTTCTTTGCTACGTTCATAGTTCAAACCAAGGCTTATGGCTCTCACGGCACTGAATTGCCTCCGCACAAAGCTAGCCATATTTGTCCACTTCTTTTCTCATTCAAGATGCACAATTTGGCTTGTATGTGTGTTGATTAAAAAAAATCACTCAAATACCTCCAGCTATACTTCATCAATTGATTCTCTCTGCCCTTTTTTCCATGATGCGGTTACACGTATCTCTTTCTCCGACACGTTCTCCTTCGGATCAATTGGAAAAGTTTTTTTTTCACAGATCATCGACCACCAGTATTACCCCTCCCGTTCATATCAGGGCTGCTTTCATGAACCGAAATGCAAAATCTTTTTTGAATTATAAAAAAGAAAACTACAGAAAAAAGCGCTGAAATATTTCATAGGAGCCCGTAATGGAGGTGAAATCTCTGTCATTATCTCGTATCAGGCGGTGCCTCGTTTTTAAAAGCACCGGGAGTTGCAGACGTTTTACATGAATTTGGGCTTGGGGACACCATCGAGAGCCGAAACACATTTGCCAGGTCGTTCTGCCCCGAGCACTCACATCCGGATCGCTCTGACAAATACTCTCTGCATATCCCAGCCGAGATGATACTTTCCACAAAATCATGCAAATGGTGAAAGGGAGAGCTGAATAGGGACGTTTGGAGGGAGTTGACAGTGTGCCTGGGCGCGTGGACATGCGTGTGCGTTTAAAGGTTAGCTCATCCCGTCTTATTGACTAACATTTGCTTTGAATGCTCCCCTCAAAGCACGTGTACGGCACCCCATAACTGCGTTTGTGTTCCTCATTTAGAGCACTTAGATTCAAATGTCATACAAACAAAAGCAATGCGGTCTCAGCCAGGGGGGTCAGCCTTCATAAAGAGTTGATGAGGAAGAGTCAGCTGGATTTGATTTGATACCTTCATGTTTAATGTGTAGAAGAGCGCAACAAAGATGATTAAAGAGCTCTTTGGTATGTGTGGGTATACGGTAGGAGTGTGTGTGTGTGTGTCTGTGTCTGTGTGTGTGTACGTGTGTGTGTTCTAGCTGAAGGGGACATCTGTTTGCCTAGAGGGGGGTCATACTCGCCGAGGCTGTGTGTGTGTGTGTGTGTGTGTGTGTGTGTGTGTGTGTGTGCGTGTGTGCGTGTGCGCGCGCGCGTGTGTGTGTGTGTGTGTGTGTGTGTGTGTGTGTGTGTGTGTGAGTGTGAGTGTGACTGTGTGTGTAGGCCATAGGGAAGCACAGAGAAAGAGAGTCCCAAACACAGCAGAGTCAACATGGTAGCGCTGGCAGACCGGGTTCCCTTTGGAGCCCATGTTGCAGTGGTCCACTACAGGCGAGGGCGCTGGGCTCATACACACACATACACACACTATATGAAGGCATCAACAACAACACCTTGCTGCCTAGCCATGCCATATGAGCGGAATGCCATATGAGCTGAACATACGCTGCTGTGGTTACAGTGGCTCGATCACGGGATGTTTGGCATCCTTGAGATTGGAAAAACAGGCCTCCTCTTTTTTGGCTGAAACAATCCAGCGCAATTGAGTATTGGCTGCTCACAGACATACCCTCCCTCTCTGTACAAAAGTACAAAAGATCAACGCCAACTTCAAAATTATATATATATATTTATATTTATATATATTTATATATTTGAGAACGCCTTGAGGCATCATTTCCTACTAACCTCTGGAATCCCCATTCCAAGTTCCCCCACTTGACAACTGACTTGACCTCTGGGGGTTGAAAGGTCAGGCTATGCCCCCAAGATGGAGAACAAGACCCCCTAAGCACCAGTTTGGGGTCAAAACTTCTTCCGTTTGAAAGATGGATGTGGGGTAAGGGATAGCCAATGTTTTGTGTCCAAGGGCAACTTGCACCTCCAGCAGTTGAAAGAACATGAAATCTCCCAGAGCGAGACACCTCCTTGCCCAGACAGAAATAGCTGGCTAGCTTTTAGCATCCTTGCCACGAAAGGTCTTCAAAGTTCGTCAAACCCGCCACAAAGTAGGTAGACATCGCCCGGAACCACTGCTATGGGGGTCAGCCTCCTCTCTATCTGTCGGCTGGGGTTACCGTCGAAGGTGAGGCTACGCTGCTCCGAAGTCTGTGTTCAAGGAAGACTGCTACCGCGAGCACTAGCCCGCTAACGCTAACCCAAACAGTTCCACTGTGGCCAGGATGAAAGGGAGCTGAGAGGAGTGAACTGTGCAGGGCTCAGCAGTATTGATGTCGGGAGCAAATGAGCTTCGGCGGAGAGAGCGCCCTGACTCCCCCATCGATCCGCTCAGGGAAAATGTAGAAATAGAAACGGTAAATCTGACTCTTGACTAACGGCTTAACAGCGGCCATCTTTTTTTCCTCCCTCCCCTTCTACTTTTTTTGGGCTTTTATGTAAACTGGACCGATATTGCAGCATTGATGTTTTCTAGGGGGCAGTAAAGCATTTGAAAGCTCTATCGGCTTGTTTTGTTCTCTTTTTTTCTTTTTTTACGGGTGAGTGATAGTGTTTCTTTTGTAATCAATAGTCTGAGTTTTTCCTACAGTTATTGGTGGCATGGGCAGATGTCTTAGTGCCATTTGATATGTTATGATAGTAGTTATTTCACTGGGATATTCTAAAGAAGCCAGAAGCTAATATAAGTAGCTGTGTTTTATGTTTATGACTTTTGAAAATGGCAATTGGTCTAGCATTTGCTTTAGTATATTGTGCTACGTTCTCTGAACCATCAACTATCCTATCCTGGTGCAGGGCCCTGCTTCTTAACTGTACATGTGAGTAAGTATGAGAAGAAGGTTGTGTGTGTGTGTGTGTGTGTGTTTGTGTGTGTGTGTGTGTGTGTGTGTGTGCGTGCACTCACCCTTGGACCTGCATATTATTTGGAACCAGCTTACCAGCCATCCTCATATATTCACACCCCCGACTGATGTTCAGAAAGAGAGTGTGAGGTGACCCTGGTAGCGAATCTGTGTGCAGCCAGAAGAGAGTATGGAAGGAAAGGATAGCACATAAAAAGAAAGAAGAGAAGGAAGGGGGAGAGAGAGAGAGAGAGAGAGAGAGAGAGAGAGAGAGAGACTGGTGAAAAAGATTAAGCGAGTGAAAGCTTTAAAGGAGGAGAATGACACTTGGCTTGCCTCTCCTGAGACAGGCCTCAGGGTGGGAGGACCAGGGATATTAAAGGAGACAACAACAAGCCCCCCTCCCCCAAAAAAATAAAAACACATGACAGCTGAACAAAAACAATCAGCGGCCCTTTGATTGGCAGGACCCCCCGAAGGGGCGTGGCCCAGGGGAGTGAAGCTAATTGACGGAGCCCCACATGGTCCAAGTGCCCCTAAACTTTCCCCTGCTCCAGGAATAACATATGGGCGCAACCTGCAGAGCTAAAGGTATGTCTAGAGTCAGAAGTGGTCTAAAGGGAAATGATGCAAACATGGCTTGGTTCTCAGTTGATAACATGAAGAGGAATGCAGGTGACAGACAATAAATGTTAAACATAAATGCAATATGGAAATATGTCCAATGCATGTAGCCCATTGGATACTTTAGTAAAGCATTCACCATAAGAAGATATACCCAGGAATTCAGGAGGAGAAAATATAAAAATAAAATGATTATGGGGAGGGATGCCAAGTGATGTCTGAGAAACAACAGGGTGTGGACGTGCCCGAGTATTTCCGTCCTGTCGTTCTCGAGTGTTAAGTAATTGTACCCTCCTCTAATTCCACACAGTAAAGTGTCCATAAGTGAGGCACTTCACTGTTTCCATCTCACGCACACCTTGCTTTTTAATTAGGAGAAGTATGGAAGCCGTGCCTAATGCAAAATGGCTCCAGCGGAATATTCATGTCCAAAGTTGGAGTAAAGTGGAAAGGGGAGGGAAGTGATATGTAATTGTAATTAGTCGAGGACCTGCTACGAAGCATTCCCACGAGGGCCGCTGAGTCACCTTCTGTGTATGCGTGCGTGCGTGTGTGTGTGTGTGTGTGTGTGTGTGTTTGTCTGTGCCTGTGCATCTGTCTTCATGGCTTAGTTTAGCGTAGCCGGACACACCAGGGACTGAGGGCTCTTGGCTTAACTATGAGATGTACCTGTCTGTCTCCTCGCTCGCGGCTGGAGTGGCTAGTTAGCATATGCACCGAGGTGTGTGTTTATCCTATCTCTCTCCTAGGGTGTGCGTGTGTATGTGTGTGTGTGTGTGTGTGTGTGTGTGTGTGTGTGTGTGTGTGTGTGTGTGCGTGTGTGTGTGTGCATGTGCATGTGTGTGTGTGCGTGCGAGCATTTGCGCCGAGTCTCACCGGAGACTTGTTTTCCAAGATTAATGAAGGTCACTGGAATCCTCCAAAGTATTCCGATAATTAAGGCTTTGTTTATCAAAAACAAGTTATATTAAGAGCAAAAAAGATTCATGGTAATTATTCATAATCTTAACAATTCAAGTGTAGCCACCTCATTTGTGCCTTTAATTCTTCTTGTTAATGTTTTGCATAAATCTGCATAATTACTTGAGATGCCTGTTGTAATGTTGACAGCTACTCAGTTCGTGTGCACTAAAGGGTATCCGATGCGCCACGCACTGCATACTTAAAGCCGTGCGTATGGTCTGGGCATAATGTCTGCCGCCAACATATTTCCCCCCTCACGCTGGCTGTGCAGGCGACGCGGCAATGCAGGGAGGGAGAGGGCGAGGTGGTTTTATATCAAAGTGAATAAATGGACGTTTCTTTCTCTATGGGGCGACAGGCGCTTGAACGAGCCCTTTTACGAGCGAGGCGTTCCCCAAATCACGTCGCCGCAACCAACGCGCGCGCGCCCTCAAAATAAATCCCCCTCCGAACGGATGGGCCCGCCGTCGGTAGCTGTGTGATGTCGGAGCGTCTGCGCGTGGTCTCCTTCTCTCTGGCGTGCGGGTCTATTTGTAAGCCTCCTGCATTCCCAGCATAACACTACAGTTTATGTTTGGGCTGTGTGTTTAGTGGTCCGGAGCCCCTCCGCGCCTCGTCTAATCGTGGCATAACTCTTACGCAATAATCACTTGCAAATGACCAGGCAGCGCGTGGCAGCGCGCCTCTTGTTCGTTTACATAATCTGCCGATGACCCCTTGTAATACGCTGTCTGTGATATTGGCCCTAATAGATTGTTCTTGCGCTAGTATTTTTTTTCTTCTCTGAGTAACACTGGCCTCTAGAATTACATTTAGAGCGAGGACGGCCTATTAGCACTCTGACACGAGTGATTTAATTTTCTCCCCTTTCTCTCTCTTTTTCGCCGGTTCTCCCGTCTCTCTCCCATTCTCCCTCGTCTCTCCCTCCTTCCCTCTCCTCATCATTCTCCCTTTCTCTCTCTTTTGCTCGCTGGCTTATTTAGTATTCGAGGGGCAAGGCAAATAATGCCTGTGTGATTGGGCTGCGCCGAGCGATGATTTTAATAAACACATGCACGCCGTGAGGTCATGTGTCAACTGGCTCTGGGTTCATCTGCTGCACGAGAATGAGTTTGATAAGAGGAATACAGAGCACACACACACCACACACACACACACACACGCTCACACTGAACACACCATTTTCAAAAGGGGGCTCGGGCTAAGTAGGGTTGTGTGTGTATGATTGTAGTGTATGGGTGATGTGTGTGTCCAAATGAGCATAAAGTCTGCTCATGTTCATTCATGAGTATTCTAAAGCACATATGTGCGTAAGAACTGATATATTGTTTTAGTGCGTCTAGGTGTGTGTGCGCGTGCAGGTGTGTGTGCTGGTGTGGGCCTGTTTACAAAAACTCCTTCTTCATCCACCGTTTCACGGCCCTCTGCGTACCCAGCCCCCCGTGCAGGCCTTGTGCTCCAGTGAGAGGGACCATGTGGCACCGTGTTAATTGAAAGTTGTCTAATGAAGTAAACTTATTGGAGAGAGGGAATGAGAAAAGAGAGGGTGGGAAGGAGGGGGGCAGAGAGGAAGAGAGCGCATTGTCGAATGAGGGAAACAAAGATAGGGCAAAGAGGAGGCGGAGTGAAAGAAGGGGGGAAAAAAACGGGACCTTCAACTTTCTTTAATTATGTTTACCCAACAGGCTTTGCTTCCTCATTTAAATAGCATAAACATCTGGCCATGGCGCGCCACTAGCATGGCGGCAGTAGTCAAGCAAATCTTGTGGAAAATAATGAAATTAGATCCCTGGTGCTGCGACAGTGGAAGGGCAGGAGACATCCGCTCCATGTTAATAAAATTGCCATGAATGAGTGAATACAATTAAGAAATTGTCAGTGGCGGCGGTGAACTTTTGTAGCTCGCCGATGTTTGCATCATTCGATTAGGGGGCAGCAGTTTCGAGTTGTTTATTAGCGTTTATCATTGCAGATATTAATTATGACCCCCCCCCCCCCCACCACAAGTGGGCCCCCACCAATTAAACTGCTCCCTATGCTAAAGGTGTGTGATGGTGTGTGTGTGTGTGTGTGTACGTGGATGTCGGATCAATAGATGGATGGACGGATGGATAAATAGACGGATGTACAAATGGATAGGATAATTAGAAGGATTGATGGATGGACGAGTGGATAGACAGATGGATGGAGGCGTTGGTAGAGTGAGTGATGCATCCCGGTGTTTGTTGTGTGTGCTTGTGTTCCAGTATAATAAGTGACTGGCTAGTTACTCCCAGCTGTAGTGGTGAGCGTGACTCCACCATGGTGACTGGTATCATCTGTCGTTTGGGTCCTTTAAGGTCTTTACGTTGACATACAGGTTCATCAGTCCATTTTGAACTAGGAGTTTCGGTATGACCCATGCAGTGACATCATGTTTGAACTTATTGTATTATCATGGGGTTATAGTTGACATGGCATGTCTCTTTGGACATCAAGCTGTTTGCTCTAATGGCTTTGCTAAAGGGAGGGGGGGTAGATTTTAGACTCCAAGCCAACCCCAAAATCAGGGGTCTCCACCTGCTTTCCTTGCCGCCCTCGCAAAGACGACTGTGTTTATGCTGGGGCGGCCCCCTCAGCAAAGGCTGGGGGATAACCCTGGTGGAGGCAGTGAGGTGGCATTTCACAGGCGATGAGGGATTGTGTGTTAAAGGGCTACATAACCGGCGCTCACGGACCAGGAGACCGGCGGAGGGAAGGAGCAACGTAATGCAATGGAGGGGAGAGAGTCGGGTGTGTTGGCTCTGCAAAACACGTAGCAGGTTTGGCTGAGCGCGAGAAGGAGAAAGGGAACCGTGTGTTTGTGTGGGTGGGAGTTGCAGATCCCGCCACAAGCCTCCTCAAAGCCTCTGTCCGGTCACATACGGCGTAATTGTTTCCAGACTGGATGCCAGACTGTGGCTAGTCTTTTCATCATGCCTGGATGTACTGACTGTGCAATGTTTTATACTTTGTCTTGTCTGCCCCTCCCCCCACCCACTCCATCCCCAGAATTGCTGCTACAGTAATTTCAAGATGCCACGATTTGTTTTTGTCTGAACATAATACTACTGCCTCTACTGTATCAACTGCAGATGACTATTTGATATTCTATTGTTCCCTGTTCATAAAGAAACAATGGAACTTCATTACCCAGAAACCCCAAGCCATACCAAAGACCCGGTTAAGGCTTTCGTGTCAGACCCTTACCGAAGTGTGAAGCGTGGTCTCCACTCTGCAGGTGTACAGTCTGTACCAAACGCTCCCTCAGTCCCGATCTCAGGTCGAGGAAAAGCCACCGGGGTAACTGGGTTTTTGTCCACCGTTTGCTTTCTGTTACGTCAGCACGGTCAATGCGGCGGGCGAAGGATTGAATGTTTACGTGCAACGTCGCGTTGAGTTAACAAAAAAAGAATCAATAGAGACTCCAGGCCTGCACTGAAGGATAAGCATTGTCCTAGGGAGCCCACACAAAAGACAAGCAGACGTCCGTTCTGTGTTACTTTAGGCGGAAGGGGTTCATAGCCGGCGATTCAGCATTCCTCCTGCGCCGCCTTGGCCTTGAACACGGCCTGCGCCCTTACCTATAGTGTGGGTGTGTGCCGCACACATGCCTGCACGTCCAGGGGAATCTGCACCCGAGTGCATGTTTGGCATTTGATTATGTGTGTTTGTGTGTGTGTGTGTGTGTGCGCGTTTGACACTACATTACACTGTGCGTGTGCTTGTGTGAGGTTTAGCCTATTTGTGTGTGTGTGGGTGGGTGATTATGTGTGTAGGCTATTTGTATGTGTGTGTGTGTGTGTACTCGTGCGTGTGTGTGTGTGTACATATGTGTGCATAGGCTATACATGTTTTATAGTGAGTGTGTGTGTATGTGTGTGTGTGTGTGTGTGTGTGTGTCCAGAGACAGATGGGTAATAGCCCCACGCCGAAAGCGGGGGCCTGGTGTAACGCGTAGCCCTGATTGCAGAGCTGATTACCTGCCATATGCTAGCTGAAGGGGTTGTGAGGGGCCGGACCCAAATGAGAACGGTATGCAAACGTTAAGGCAGCGCTTTTATAGTGTCGTCATTACGTCCCGCCGCGCCGCTCCGGCAAATGAAAAGCCGGCGTGGCGGGGGAAGGGAGAAATAATGAAGTCGTAAAAAAGGGACGGGTCACGGTGCGTCCCCGCCACCGCTGCCGCCGCCACCGACACCTCCACGCCATAGCTCATTGGCTGGAGGGAGGGAGGGAGGCGAGGGGTGGGGGTGTGGCCCCACTATGATAGCTGCTGTTGTGAGTCATTGGTCGGACCGCATGGTGGCCCTGTTCAATCGAAAGGAAAAACACATTCTGGACGTTTCCAGGGGTGAAAATAAACGTTGAACGTTTCATGGAGAGGGGACCGCCATCGAAATTCCCGTTGATGTTTTATTTAGATTAGGACCAAAAAATACACGACGATGTTGGTGGACGTGCACCTCGCAATCGGAACACAACACTATAACAAAATACAACAGAACGCAACACAACACGAGACATACCAACACAACAAAATACAACAGAATGCAACATAGCAAAACACAACACCACAGAATACAACAGAACGCAACACAGCAAAACACAACACCACAGAATACAACAGAAAGCAACACAGCAAAACACAACATCGCAAAATCAGAACGCGATGCAGTGCAACATAAAAGACTTGCCGATATTCATGAGACATATCGTCGCAGTGTAGAAGGATAATAATTGACTCACGACTTTGACAGAACTTTCCTCTCACATCATGTAGAGCCTGTCAAAACGTAGGATCCGTTCATAAAGGGCTTCCCTGGTGTTGCAGAATCCTGACAGTGTACATCACTGAAACAAATCAGAACATTAGAAACCCATCTGAACGCAGCTTTTTTTCGTTTCAAGGTAAAGAATGATCAAAACACTTACATCTCTTGAAATTCCCAATACAATCTCCATCCTCAAAAAGGAAGGGGATTATCTTTTCCAGGATTCCCCCTTACACTTTTCCCTCAGCATTGCATATCCATCACAGAGAAGGGATTTCTGCATAACGATCTCCCAGTATCATTGTGGCCTACTTAGTAGAAACATGCTTCCTCGTGATTGTGCCTTTGTATGTGGGTCAGCCTTATTCCAATTCTCTTTCATTCCGACTTGACTTCCGACACTGCGGACCATCATTAGCCGGAATATAGGTCACAGCCGGCTTTGTGAGGGTGGATCCGCGTTTGCATATTTGATTAAGATGTTCCCGGTAATTATAGGTGGGGAGGTAGAAATGAGCTTTGAATGCTAAAAAGGGAGACTGACGTCCATTTTGTCCAGAAACACATCATGTATGTGAAGGTTGGGATGGATTCTCTTTGGTTTATGAAATGACGACCATATAACCGAAGGCACACCACTGCCAGGGTTCGATGTGTTTTTACTGTGTATCAGCGACCCACAAACACAACAGCCAGTGGGATTTATAGGAGGTCGAGCAACCTACACAGGCACCTTTAAAGGTCTGCCATAGCCTTTTCAGAGAAAGACAGGGTGCTGAATTGCTGTCATCCAGTCGTGTGCTGGGAAGAATTAAGAACACTACTATTACCACTCCCACGAACATTCACACAGGGAGACCTGAGCCTTATGCAGATTATTTGTTTTGGTAGGACAATGACATATCAATCATATACCACACATTTAATATGACACACATTTGTCCCTTAGGCAGGCAACGAGTGAAGAAATGTGCGCCTAAACAAACGAGCCTCTATCAGGCAAACAGCAGCAGACCCAGACAGATGGTGAAAAGTATATTTTATTCACAAAAAAGCAGGAGCAAGGATATGCAACATAGAACAATGAGACAAGGACACGTACAAAAGACAGGACCTAAATAGAACCCTTGAAACACGAGAACCAATCAAACACAAGAGACAGGACTTAAATACAAAACCCAAAACTTATGAGAACCAAATAAACACGAGACAGAACTTAACACAAAACCCTAAACACATGAGAACCAATGAAAGACAAGAGACAAGACTTAAATGCAAAACCCTAAATACATGAGAACCCATCAAACACAATACCAGGATCCAGGTGGACAAGGTGACTCCAGGGGAAAACAATGATTACAACTACACAGAGAAAACCGTGACAGACAGCATCTTCAAACGGACCATCCTCAACGTTCTCCTCACCTCCTTAATCATTTTGATTTAGTATAGTAAATCCTGCATACGTGTTCATCCTATTACTCCCTGATATTCCCTGGCACTAACTCACCAATGATCTCCTTACGTCAGCTGATGAAGGTGACCTCAACGTCTTCATTTATTAGACCTTTGTGCAGCCTGGGACTCTTTGACTCCATATTTCCAGTAAATGTTGGGTTAATAAAGTTGACAATATCTCTTCCTTGATTGATGGCTCTACAGTTTCCCCATCCACTCTCACTTGCAACCTTGACATCTGAATGTACACCCCCCCTCTTTCTATTAACTCTAGAATCAACAGACAGTATGGTCCAAATGTCCTTGTTCCATCTGCAGAACCACCATGATCCGATCATCCCTCTCCTACAGTTCGGCTGTCACTCACTCGTTCACCCATTCTCTCGTCTTTACTACGGCCATTCCATGTACTTCCGCATCAGCGCCACTTCACTCCAAGTGACTCCAAGTGGTTCAAACCTCTGCTCCTAGTCTCCTTACCTCAACCTC
>JAVQJS010054414.1:0-38528 GCA_036024795.1 Galaxias rostratus | reverse complement strand
TTCATTACATCACTAAGCAACTATTGTAATCGTTATTATTATTATTATTATTATTATCATTATTATCGTTATTCCCCCAGGTTCTCTACTTCCCATGGTTTAAAAATGCACAACATTTCTCTCCTCCAAAAGTCCTCTCCAAATTACCACTTATGTCATCTCATTGCTCCTGCTGGTGGTGCTATAGGCGTTCAAAGTTCAAAGTATAAAAAAGGTTTTGAAAAAATCATAGAAAATAGACCTGTCTATTGCAGTGTGTTGATATATCATCCTCATATAGTTTACTTTCAAAACAAAAAAAATCGCTTTATATCATCCTCAGACGGTCTGCTTTATACGCAAACCAAGCTTGACAATATAGTCATGATTGAGCTCACACTGCACCATAAGACATAATGCATTTTTACAATGACAATGTAGTAAAGATGCAGTCAAGATTCAAATTATGTTTTCAGTATGTTAATTCAATTGTTCTCGGGTAGACTGTAATGTCTAAATTTAATTGACTAATATTTTTGCTTGATCAGTTGGCCAGCTTCCACCTTGAAAAAACAAACTGACTAATGGTATTCTTTTGGATTTTTGAACTAATTTACTAAAACAAATTGAACTAACAAAAACGCCAAAACATCTTTTGCAGTGAAGTTTCCTTTCCCCCACATAGCAGTGGACGGATCATGTCGGATCCGCCCTCATGTGGCAGAGGGCATGAATCATCTTGCAATCATGACTGTTGCGTCTTATTGAGTGAACTTGTTCACACAGGGTCACACACTCATTGTAATGATCAAAGAACACGTAGTAACGTGGCAAGCTGGCAACAGGGCCACTTTTCTTATGAGATGCGAGCAGTAGCGATATTATTGCGTAAATCTGTAGCATTTATCAACGATAATGGGGCGAGTTGTCAGATAGACAATGCAAAGCAGATATTTGTCATATCAGACAAAGAGAGGTTTATACGTTCTTAGATGGATTACAAAATGTACTTTGGAGCTGAGGGTTAAAACCACGTAAGGCAGACATCTTTGTACTTAAAGAAACATGACGTGACACAGCTTCGGTGTAAGTCCCAGCATGCCAGCCAAGTAACTCTTTATTATTGCAGACAGCGCTCTAAACCTTGTTATAATGTATATGCTTCCTTGTTATGTTTTCAACTTGTTCACACAAAGAGCTGTGAAGTGGAGTTAATGCAGATATCGGTCTGGACCTTGGTCAGATGTGACACCATGACTGTGTACGGTGTGTCAGTGCATAATGTCAGAAAAGGTCTCATCGGCTGTTTGATCTTATTTACTGGTATGACACAAAATCATTTGGTGAACATAGTAGGCTCTTTGTGAAACTGCCTCAAGCTAATGCCGCTGTTCCAAAAGGTACTTTCACGGTAGACCCTTATAGTCAAACATACTGCAGCCCAGGAGCAAGGCCTTACCAGCATGCACCAGAGGGTGCATTTGCCATAGAATTGGCTATTACTGTTATTCATTACATACATCCCATACTTATAGGCTGTTTTGATCATTGTTATTGCTGAATAATTTAGTTGATTATGCAGGTCGACCGACGTCAGGATCACCTTGCATGAGAATGTCTATTCCCGTATACACAGCTGCCAGTTTTTTACTGTGTTTTACAATGTTGTACATTGTACAGTACAAAGGATGAACAACGGCCTTGAGAAATGTGACAAAAATACTGGTGCAAATGATAGTGCCACTCACATCCTGTCTGGGTAGAAGTGGTGGAGGATGGCGCAGAAGGCTAGGCCATTCCTCCAGGAGGTACTGAAGTTTGTGATCTTCATCCCTTTGTGACCCTGGGTGACCTCCTGGCACCACTCCAGGAGAGACAGACTGGAGGTGACCAAGCCAGAACTTGTCAGGAGGTTCTAAGACACAGACACACAAACAGTTTATCAAAACAAAACAACTTAAAAGTAAGTCCTAAATAAGACACAATCCTAATTTTGATTCAATATGTCATTTGATTTCATGTTGTAATAAGGGTACCTCAGGGGATGTGGCACTGTCTTGACCCTCGCTGGCTGCAAGTCCTCTCTGAGGTGTTGTCTGGTTGTTGGCTGACTGAGCACCAGGACCTTGGTTGTCAGGGACATTGAAGCTCAAACCCTCCTTCCCTCGAGTTGCTGGCGAGACTATGGAGTCCTTTGCTGCCCCCTGCTGGCTAGAGAGGGACACACAGCAACACAAGAAGCAGGTGAGGAGCACGCACATTAAATGCAATTAAAATGAAGTGATCATTATGAGGTTAAATTAACGTAGTAAAATGTGCATTCAGATGTAATGTTATAGAGGATGAAATAGATGAGAAAACCGCTCAATGACAAAACAAACTTAACAACATTGAACAGTTGATCAATTTGCATTCGTGACACTAATACCTCAAATAATCCCCAATTGCATTCTCAGTCCTAGACTTACCTCTCTTCCTCTAAAACACCAGTGGCTGCATCTACTGACTCAAAGCCAAAGTCCACTTCTTCTACTCCTGTTTCTTTAATCAAGTCTGCGCCCATCACACTCGCCTTCTCGGTTCCATCCACATGCAGCCAGTCGTCCTGTGCTGCCAACTCAGAGGGAGCAGAAGCATCCTCTGACACGGCCTCTACACCTGTATCAACGTCTCCGGTATCCATAGCTGTATCTGCAAAGGTCCAGCTCTCAATGCTCTCCTCCAATTTCGTTTGCCTGACCATAGCCGCTGAAGAGTCTGGTTGAGGAGAAACAGTTTCATCCGTGGGAGCCAGCCCTGCTTCCTGTTCCAACACTGGCACATCCTCATCCTCTCCAGTGATTGCGAAAAAGCCCCGTTCTGATGCGGTTATACTCGAATCCAGCGATGTTAAATCCTCTTGTTGTGGTTTTTCCTCCCTTTCAGTGGTGTCCTCAGAGGAGGGCGTCTCGATGGGAAATAGAAAGTCGGGGAGTGGCGTGCCATCTGGAAGAGGGGCGCTCAGGTGCTGTACAGGAAAAGACGTTGAAACAGGCACGCTCGAGGAATTATTTTCCGTCCCTTTTTCGTGAACTGGCACATCCAATTGTGTGCCTGGAAGGCAAGGAGCAGGTGAGCTGGGTGGGGTAAAGTCGTCAGGGAATGACCCGCTGATGCGTTTCTTTACCCTCGGCTTTGGAACGGGCAGGGCCAGAGCTGCACACATCTGTTCTGAACTGTCCCCACCCTCATCTTTACCTTTGATGTCAATCTGAAGGCGACTCCTTCTCTTTCGCAGTGGGGCAACCACCTCTTCAGTGGGGGGAGGCTGGCTATCCGGAGGTAACGGGGGAAGACTGTTACTCCTATTAACGCGTGGGGGCGGCACCAACAGACCAGCTGGCGTTGATGTGGAAGGCGAGCGTATTCTCTCTCTGGAAGGCTGGCCCTTCTCCCCATGTGAGGCTTGCCTAGTCGTCTGGCCGTGCGACTGAACATCTGAACCATCTGGAGGTGTGAAGTCATCAGGGAATGACCCCCGTAGACGCTTCCTGCCACGAGGCATTGGTACTGGCTGAGAAACCTGTTCGTCCTCTCCTATTATTCTGGCAGACGTGTATTTAGGTGTGTCCATTTCAACAGGTTGAACCTCCTCTACAAAAGCCTCGCTGGCTGTGGGAGTTACGTTCTTTAACTGCTCCGTCTCACCTTGGCCCTTCACAGTAGCATTTATTAGCGTCTCGTCCTTATTAACTGCATCTGATGATGCCTTGTTGGCAGCATTCAAGCTTTCCACAGCCTCAGTCTCAACGGCAGCATCATGAGCTTGGTCCGGTTGAACCAAATGTGTTTGGAATCTCTTTCTGCATCTCGGTGGGGCTATCTTTCTGATTATAGACAAAGTCTTAGTCTCACCAACACCAAAGCCCGCAAACGATGGTGGGTCAGTCTTAACAGGTTCTGGTAGGAGGATGTCCACTTCCTTTGCTTTTAGAAGAAGCATCCTCTCATTGTCTTTAAGTGAACATTCTGGACTGCAAGAACTTCGTCTTGTTCGCCGGGGTGCAACTGGTTCAGCAACAACCTGTGAAGTTCCACTCTCAGCTTTATATGACGGCTCAGCCGTTAAGCTGTATTTCCTTCTCATGGGCGGTTGAGGGACCGGTTCAGTGGTTCCATCAATGCCTTGTGGTGGTTCGGGTGTACTCAAGACTTGGGAGGATCTTCTAGAGGGCTGAGGAGGCACCACGTCGTCATGTTTTGGTGTTGCCTCCCTAGTGAGGCTGTCCTTTCTCCTCAGGGGCTTCTGCGGTGGTTCAATTGTTGACTCTGCGTCACCTGCTTTGTGGGGAGAATGAGAAAGGCTACTATTTCTCCTTTTAACTCGGGGAGGAGGAATAAATTCAGTTGGTGTCTGTGCAGACAAGTCTATTTTACAATTTTCTGTGGTCAGAGATTTGTCTGGAGGGAGACTACTATCTCTTTTCCTAATAGGCCTAGAGGGTCCTACGTCTTTGGATTTCAGAACAGTGTTGATTTCTTGACCATCAACCTTTAACAGACTTTCTAATGGGAGGCTGTCATTTCTTTTTGTCACTCTGCGAGGAGGGACTGGCTCAGCGGTTGCTGGTGTCGGATTGGGTTGGCTAGTGAAATCCTCTTTCTGCAGATTCTCGCGGGTATTACTACCTTCTCGTTTCTTTGTGCGCCTAGGAGGAACAATTGTATCATCTGGTTTGTTAGTGCATTCAAGTGGTAGACTTTCCTTCCTCCTCACTGGGCGTATTGGAACAAAAATGTCCCTATTTTGATTGCTAGCCTCTTTTTTAGGCTCAGGGGGAACGTCACGCTTTATTTTTCTGCCACGCTGAGGGGGTTCAACTTGCGTTGGTGATTCCACCAAGGTCTGATCTTCTGAGGGTTGATCTCGGACAGTCTCCCTATGCTCTTGAGATTTGTCCTCTGCCATTTCCTGGTTAGGGGCAGCAGCCTCGGGGGCAATAGAAGTTTCTTCTGTGCTTGTGTGTTGGGGGCTTGAGAACACAAATACAGAATCAAGCCTCAGAAGTTAAAGTGCAACCATAAAATAAAGTTACACAGCACACTTGTGTGATCCTTCATGTATACAAGTCAATCATTCACCCTCTTTCTGCATCACAATGTACGTTTCCACGCATTACAGCCAAGGAAGCCACAACAGGATTGTAGCTACGTACCCAAGTCTCCTATGAGGACTTAGAACATCCAACAAGTTCACAACTATTTCATCATTCAATAAGCCCACGTCACACTATTGTCCTATGCCAAACTTGTCACACACGCATTTCTTTGCATGAAACTCACTCATGACATATTTAATAACTTCACCCAAAATAAATGTAAGGTTTTAACAGTTGAATACAATAAATGTAATAACTTGGCACGAATGGCCCTTTAAACAAACTACAAAAACGTACAACTTCTGTGCCACAAGCAGCTTCATGGGCCAGCCACATGAATCTACATCTGTTCATCACATTTTTGAAAGACAAGCAGTGACATGGTTTCACCCCGTGCAGCCGAGTCCACCAAAACTCACCCAGTATCCACGTGTAGGGAAGTGTACAGTGTCGCTCCCCCGTCAGCCTGGACTTTATCTAGTTGGTCAGCTGCTATTGAACTTTCAACATAACCTGATATCTTTCCTGTAGTTGGCTCTGCAAACTTGGATTTCTCCTTAATACGGTCCCATGACTCAATAACTATATTCTCTTTTGCACCTACACGGTCTCCCTTTGAGATCTCAGTGATGTCAGCCTCTGTCAAAGGGGGCCATTTTCTCATACAGCCTGGACCTATAACGGCTAAGTAGCCATCATCACTGTCTGTAGTAGGTGATGGAGATTCTGATCGACCATTCCCTAGCTTCCACATGTAGGGTTCAGCATTAGTCTGGAATTCAATGCTGGCTTTGTCTTGAACCGAACTCTTGAACATAAGTTCCTCTACTGAAGCTGCTTTCTGACAGAGAGTAGTTGGTTTAGGTAGAGGGGTGGTTGAGCTACCTGTAGGCACTACACTGTTTTCCTTTGGAGCCACAATTTTGATGAGGGCCTGGGATTGTTTTGTAACGTCTGTTGAAACAGAGTTGGAAGGCCCCAAAATGGATGCAACTGTTTCATAACTGTGGGAGAGGGATAATTTTGTATGTAATTAAACCATCAGTTAAGATGGTCATATTTAAGGAACACACAGTGTCAATGCAAATTATGGAGAAAAACACAAGTGTTATTACTGCAATGACTAAATATGACTAATTGCATGCTTAAATTAATGATACCAAAAATGTTAAGGACAGATCTGGTTACAGGCACAGACAATTAAACAAAGGCTTTCAACACACAAATAAAAAGAAGACAACCGCTATAATGTTAAGTCTTTTTCCCTTGATATGATCAAATCAAGTCTTGATCATAGACGGACATCACACACTGCACCAGATTTTGTTGCAGCTTTACACAAATCTTACCCTCTGTGGAAAACACCCACAATAGCCTGCACTAGACCAGATGAATCCTCCTTCTCTGTCGGAGGGCTCTCAGCTTCCAACACTTCCCACTCTAAGACAAGCTCTTGCTCTGGAACATCCGAAACATTCTCCACAGACTGGTCTACATGTACTGCTTGTTCCCCTATTTGGCTGCTGAGGACCCCAACACATGAGGTGAATATTTACAAATGAGACCCATGTAATTTTACATCAAACATGAAATTAGTTGACTCTGATTTGAGGATGTTGGTAACAGCCATCTGACAAGTATAGTTCAAAATGATCACTTATCTACAACAATATTAAGATATACCAAGAGACTACAGACGTTAAAAAAGTCAGAAAATCTAAATTCACAGCAATCCATGCACAGAGCCATAGACTCAAAAACTTACCCATTCTCTAGAGTAAGCTCTATTCTTGGTTCCACAACTCCTTTAAAATTTTTCACTGCAATAATAATCATTCAATAAAAGTCCCTCAAAACAATAGTCATGGTTCCAAACTAAGATATTATAAATTATAATTATTAGTATTTTCTTCAGAGTGCTACATTTTACACATTTCTCACCATCTGATAGTGGGGTAACCATTTGTTCCACAAGTGGCTTAAGATGTGGCGTGGATGGGAACCCAGGGACAGCTTCAGTTGGACAAGATGGTGCCATTGCAAACATATTTTTTCTTTGTTCTCTATTCTCTGCTGACCAATCAGCAATAACTACGTTTTTCTTTTGCCTTGGATTTTCAAAGAAAGGTTTTGTTTTGATTGGCCCATCCTTCCTGTCCAATTCTTCAGAACAATTCATCCTTGCTGATGGAAAACCGGGAATACTTGAAACATATGCAGTAGATGAGCAAACATTAACCATGTTTGGTGTCCAGTTCTTGACTGGGGCAGATGGGAAACCAGGACTCCGAGCTTCTTTTGGACAAGTTGTTGCTAATGACGTCATACTCTTAACATTGTAACTGTACCGTCTGTCAGTGTGTTGGGAAAATGACATGATAGTTCCTAATCTTTCTTTTTGTGGCATTACCCATAGAGGCGATGGTTCAGCAAGCCAATCTGTTTTCAGGTCTTTTGTCATAGATGGGAATCCTTGGAAAATGGAAGCCTTCGGACAATATGGAACAAGACTCAACATATTTGGCTGGATCTTGGCTTTGGACTGAAGTGCAGAGGGGAATCCTGGAATCCTGGATAACTCCGGGCAAGATTGCAAAATTGACACCATATCTTTCATTATTAACCTATCGGATGCTGGGCTGTCTATTGCAAAAATGTTAATCTTTTGAAGTTGCTTCCACAAAGGCTTTGGATCGACAAGCCACTCCAGTTTAGTGCCCTCGATTGAAGCACATCCAGGAAAACTAGAAGCTTTTGGACAAACAGGTACAAGACTCATCATTTTGTGTTTTGGTGAAGAGGGAAAACCGGGTATCCTTGTTGCTTGTGGACAACATGGCAGAAGTGCAAACATATTTTTTATTTCCTCTATTCTAAATAATGACCTGTCAATAGTAATCTCCTTTTTCAGTGATCTAGTTGCCAATGAGTCTTTCTCGTCAACCCACTTGGTTCTTTTACACCCTTCAATAGATGGGATTCCAGATATACAAGAGACTTGTGGGCACGAAGGGAGAAGCATGACCATGTTTGGCACATGGTACACAACTTTCGAATTTACAACTGATGGGAATCCTGGATTCCTTGTCACTCGTGGGCAAGTTGGAACCAAGGCAACCATGTTTTTCATTCTTTCTGGTTTCTCTTTTAAATTGTTAAATATAACCTCTACCCTATTTAGCGGTTTGATCACCAATGACCCCCTTTCAAAAATCCACCCTGCCCTCTTATCCACTTCAATAGATGCGAATCCACATATCTTGGAAACTTTGGGACACTGTGGGAGAAAGTTTACTATATTTGGGCCATAATACACAACCTTAGGAAGTGGGACTGAAGGAAAGCCAGGTATGCGGGCCTCTTTTGGACATGATGGTGCTAGATTAAGCATTGGCTTCATTATTTCAACGTCTTTTTCACATTTGTCTATTAATGATATGTGTGTCTTTTTAGGTCGCGTGGTCAATAACAATTCCTTGTTCAGAGTCCAGTCTTTACTCTTAGAGTTGTCAGAGGAGGGGCAACCTATTATACGTGAAATGCGTGGGCATGAAGTTGCATGATTTACCATGCTTGGCATAATTCCAAAATAAACTACTTTGGGTAATGGTACAGAGGGGAAGCCAGGAGTACGGGATTCCATTGGACAACTTGGGACCAGATTAACCATTCTTTTCATTTCAAAATCTTCCTCAAAATGGTCTATCAATAAAACCCGTTTCTCCTTCATGTCCATTTCCCAGAATGGCCGGTGCGCAGCCTCCCAGTCTTTATTACCAGCTTCTTGAGTAGATGGAAAGCCAGCCATAATCGAGACTTTAGGGCAAGATGTAACTGTGTTGACTACATTTGGCCAATAATTAATTTCCTTACGCTGTGGTACAGATGGGAATCCAGGAATACAAGCCTCCTTTGGACAAGATGGTGCCAAAGCTACCATTGATTCTATTTCAAGTTCATGTTTTTCCAATGTATTGCTAATTAAAACTGGTCTCATCCTCATGTTCCCCTTCCATATTAGCATGCTATCTGAGATCCATGGTTTTACTGTATCTTCTTTAATAGTAGCAACACCAGCGATGGTGGAGTATCTTGGACATGACGGTAGAATATTAACCATATTTGGTCCATAATAATGGACTTTGGGATGTGGCACAGACGGAAACCCAGGGATTCTGGCTTTTATTGGACAGGCTGGGGCAAAAGCAACCATTGCTTTCACATCCTGTTGGTCTTGCTCTGATGTGACATTCAGTAAGGTTCTCTTCTCATGGTATTGCTTCTCACATAATGATTGTTGCTGTGTTATCCAGTCTTTTCCATCAGCGTTTTCAATGGATGGGAAATCAGGCATGCTGGACCGTTTTGGGCAAGATGACAAATAAGTAGTCATGCTTGCATTTGGCTCCAAATGTACTTTTTGTGGAATGGAGGGGAGTCCAGTTGCAAGTTCATGTGAAGAAGACGGTGACAAAGCCGCCATAGCTGGCAGGCCCTTCTTTTCTTTTTTGTAGTCTATGGTTGTCGTAACTTTGGTTTGGTTTTCCAATGGCAGTACTTCATCTGTAAGAATTCCTATTCTACCAGCATTTTCTTCTGACGAAAAGACACTAGAAAGACTTGGACTGAAAGATTCACTATGGAATATACATTTTTCCATTCTAGTCTTAGGCTTAGGCAAAGAAGGAAAACCAGGTATCCTGGTTTCTTCTGGACAGGAGGGCACAAGTGCAACCATACTTATGCTTTCATGTCTGTTTTTTCCTTCAATATATTCTTTGATTACTGGCTTTTCTTTTGGCCTCTTTTTCCATAGTGACTCCATATTAACAGACCATTCTAACTCTGACCCATCACTTTTGACTGATAGTCTTGACGGCGTGCCAGGTATACTTGTTACATTAGGACAACATTGTAAAAAAGAGTGGATGAATTGTGTCTTTATCACTTCTGGCCTCGTACAAATAGGAAAACCTAGCGTCGAAGCTGCTTCTGGGCAGGGTGGTATCATGCCTGCAATGTCTGTCAGGAGCTCTGTCTCTAATGGGAAAATGGCCGATGTAGTAGCTGTTTCTCTGCCCTTCAGTGTTTTTTTCAAAATTTTCCTACCATCAATTGGACGTAACTCTTTCTGTTTTTCCAGGGATGGAAAACAGGAGGCAGCAGGAACTATTGGACAAGATGGCAGAAGATCAACCGTGGTGTGTTCCCTAACTAGAGTAGATTCCGTTTCTAATTCCGTAATCTCTGACGACTTTGCAGAAGGAAAGCCTGGGATGGTGGCAACAACAGGGCAGGACGGGGCCATGTTAACTATTCCTCTCATCATCTCTCTCTCCCCAACTAGGTTGTGCATAGACATCTTTGGTGTGTCCTTCATCGGCTTTACCCATAATATGCTCTCGTTCATTGGACATTCCTTTGAATTATCCTCTATTGATAGTATCTTGGTGGATGGGAATCCTGGTACAGAGGCAACAACGGGGCATGACGGCAGTAGAGAAACCATTTTCTCCAATCTAAGGAGAAGGAAACCCATAGTCTCAGTCGAAGCTAACATCACAAAGAAACATTTCAGTAACCAAGAATAGGATTCTGAAAGTTTACTCTTACTTACAGCAATATGATCTTAGGTCAATAGAAAAAAAGCTGCTTGCTATTTTGACATCACAAATTCCAAACTTGCAACAAAAAGGGACACTGTCGCAGCTTTACAGATCTAGCCAGTCAATATCACATATACATTATGTTTGTCAGTATTTCTGCTGTTGTAAAATATAGGTAAAAATTATCCTAAATATTTTTTCTTTTGTCTTTGGAACACAAGACATATGATCGTAATTTCTACTATGGGGCAATATAAGCTCATTTTGCCGCCCAGGCAAAAGAAAAAAAAATGTTGTGGACTTACAAAAACTTGTTAGCGAAACCAAACACTAGCAATGCAACACCATGCATGTCAACACATCTAAAACTACATCACTCTGGCAAACAGGGGCACACACCTCTCACACTTACTCATTTTCAGTCGGTCTTAGCACAGTCAATGGATGTACTGTTTCAGTATACAACTTTGTCTGTAAGGACAGCCCATTCTTTTCAAAACATTCTGTTACACAATCTGATAAGATTACATCCAAAGGAGCAGCCTCAAAAGACACCTTAAATGGTGCAACAGCTTGATGCTCAAAGGGGACTAAAACTTCAATAGACCCCTTGGCCGCTTTGTCAGCAATTGCTTCCACCTCAAGAAATTGCATTTTTTCTTCGGTTGGAGGATGCTGGTGGGTGCTAAGAGAAAATGGGATAAGGAAAAATGCAATGTACATAAAGTACAATAAGACAGTACCAACAGCCAACCGAGCCGGACGTTAGAGCTAAAAAATAAATTAAAAAATGATTGCATGAGCAAAGCAGGCTAGTAACACAGATGCAGACCCTGGCCAAACATCAAAACCAACCTCTCTCTGACAGTCAAGAATAATGGCATATCAGGAATGGGGTGCCACATTCTGCAGGGTAAGAGTCTGAAAATAAAGTCAAAATGCATTTCTCAGACTATACACCCTGACTGCAGAGAGAGTGTGTAACAAAAGACCGAATGCAACTTGGTACATTTGCCTGACCCACTCGCTCACTCACCCTTTCTCTATAGTGCAAAGATGGTGCATCTTATTTAGTGTCCAACAGCTCCCTTCCATTTTTTGCCCCTTGACTCCTGAACCAGATTGTAATGTCTTTTCAATCAGTTCCTTGATATGATGTGTCTTGTTGTCCTCTTGCAGTTCTCCTTTACAGTATTGAGCCATGTGGGCTAGTGCATGAGTTGATGGATAGCCAGGAATAGCAGCTTCTCCGAGACATGTGGGTGCCAAACTCAGCATCCTTTTACCAACATCTTCTAGTATATCTTGGACAGGCAATATGCATGTCTGCACTGAACAGTCTCTGGGTAATTTCTCAAAACATAGTCTCCTTTCCAATGGCCAAGACTCACTTGATAGGTATGTGACTCCTGCAGATGGAATCCCATGGATAAGGGAACGCTGTGGACAGGTTGGTTGAAGACATGTCATGCTCAGTTGTTTTTCTTTGACTTCAGGCGTTGGAACCACCGCTACTATCAAATCTGGTGATGTAATGGTATCTATATCTTCATATGATAAAACTTCCCGGTCCTCTAGTAATAAATGGGTGCCCCGACTTTCCCTTAAACACATAACAATAAGTGATGTTTTACAATTTGGCCAGCCCTTCCCTGAATAGTGTATGCTTGTGGATGGGACCCCAGGTACAGACGATTTCTTAGGGCAGGATGGTACAATATTTACCATACTTGGAATCCTAAGATAAGAACCAGATGGGAAGCCGGGATTAAGAGCAACACTTGGACACGTGGTTACCAAGGAAACCATTGTCTTGACCATGTGTTTGTCCATGAAAGCAATATTTTCTGTAAATGGAGGATATTCTGATTTTGTTACTTTTAGTGTCTTTTCCCAAAGCACAAGGTCTACCATTGGCCAGCCTTTTACCCCACTACTAACAGAAGTATGTAATGATGGGACACCAATAATGCTTGACTCGTTTGGGCACGATACGCACAAGCTCATCATGTCTGCTCTGACTCTAACTGCCTTAGGTCGAGAAACAGACGGAAAGCCGGCAATCTTGGCTCGACTTGGACATGATGGCATCATACAGAGCATTATTGCCCTGTCTTTCAATGACATATTTTCAGAGGAGTGAAACGGATCGACAAGTATTTGTCTCCAACATAATGGCTTCTCCCACAACGACCCATTGTCAACACGCCAGCCATCCTGTTCTGTCGTTAATATTTCTTTTGCTGGCAAACCTGGAACTTTTGAAAGTTTTGGAAATGTGAACAAAGAATTTAGCATACAGTGTGCTGTTCTTACAATAACCACCTTTGGGCTATGCCTTGACTTGGATGGAAAGCCAGGAATAGCTGAGTTTTTTGGACATGGTGGCAACATTGACACCATAATTCTAGCCATTGTCTTTTGTTGAATAGACATTCTCTTGCCTTTCTGGATTATAAGTATTTTTGTGCTTCTTAATGGCTTTTCCCAAAGCGACATTGTGTTCACCTTCCAGACCACTTTATCTGACTCCAAAATATTTCTAGAGGGTATACCAGGAACTCTTGATTTTTCAGGAGAGGTTGATAAAAGACTAGTTATACTTGTGGTTTTGATTAATGGCTGCTTTGGAGCAGAGGGGAAACCCGGAATACTGGCCTCCCTTGCGCAAGATGATAACATATTTACCATATTTTGCCTAAATCCTCTGATCTCATTTGATGATCCTTTGCCCATAAAGTTAGGTTGAATCAGAACCAGCCCTTTTTTCAATGGCTTTTTAAAAAGTTGCCTTTTCCCAGCATGCCATTCTTCATTAACTGGCATGTTTGTGAGTCTAGAGGATAAACCAGTGAAATTTTTTGAAGGTAAACCAGGAACCCTAGTAACTTCAGGGCACGAATGCACCAAATTAATCATACTGGGCACTTTCTTAGGGGCAGATGGAAAGCCAGGAATACTGGCTCTATTTGTACAAGAAGGCACCATA
Organism: Galaxias rostratus; assembly: GCA_036024795.1. NCBI lineage: Eukaryota > Metazoa > Chordata > Actinopteri > Galaxiiformes > Galaxiidae > Galaxias > Galaxias rostratus. Next base: position 24,816 of record JAVQJS010054414.1, on the reverse strand, counting down.
TTCATCATGCCTTTAAAGGATCCCCCTTCCTCTTTCAATATTGACTGAACTTGAGAAACTGGTATTCTCAATGTTCTCTCGGCAATCGGCCTGTTGAGGGCATGCCAAGCAAAAACATCTGACCTTCTTTGATGCATAGAGGGTAAACCATATGTCAGGGTCAGTTTGGGGCAAGTAGGCATAATATTGACCATATTATTCTTGACATTCTGTGGTGCAGTGGGGAAGCCTGGGATGTGGGTATGTCTGGGACAAGATGGCAACATTAACACAATTTTTAACCTGTCTTTGTTTTGTACCTGAGCTGGAGAAAAGGAATGCATCAAAGCAGTCTTTCTAGCCAATGGCTTATTAAAGAATGGATGTATATTCTCTACCCAGCCTTCATAGTTTGATGGATCAGGGTGTTTTGACGGTAAGCCAAGCACTCTGGTTTTTCTAGGGCATGTTGGCAAAACATTAACCATACTAGGCTCTTGCCTTGGTGCAGAAGGAAAGCCTGGCACACTGGCCTGTATGGGACAAGATGGTAATATACAATACATGCCCTTGATCTTTTCAAGCTGTTTCAGGGTAACATTTTGGATATGATTCAACTGGTCACTTCTACCCTTTGACGGTTTCTCAAAAATAACTTGCCTATGCATAAGCCACTTGTCATCGTTAGGCCTGACCAACTGTTTTGAGGGGAAACCTGAAACTCCACTTACTCTGGGGCATGTGGGCACAAGGTTGGCCATATTAGGCTCTTGTTTGGGTGCTGAGGGAAAACCAAGCATGGTGGACTTCCTCGGACAAGATGGCATCATATTCACCATTATTTTTGTAAATTCTTTGTCTTCAAACGACCTTGTTCGTACCAAATAAATTGGTATTTTTCTCAATGGCCTTTCGAAAAGCGGCTGCTCAACGGTAGCCATCTCATTAGTCTCTGGCTTCCAGGTTTGTCTAGATGGAATACCTAAAATCCTGGACTGTTTGGGGCATGCAGGGAAGAGACTGACCATGCTTGGGGTTTCCGCCTCTTTGATTCTAGGAGCAGAATGCTTGCCTGGTATGCTGGATTTGGCAGAGCACAATGGCAACACGGCTGCCGCGACTTCTGTTATGTTGGTATGTCCAAGATCAATTTCCTGATCGTAGGAATTCTCTGCAAGTTCTTCTGGAATCTTTGATGTATTATTCCAAAGAGTATGTCTTTCTGAAGGCAAATTGTCTTCTCCATTAACTGGTGTCCTTGATTGCAATCCTGAAGCATTGGCAATGCTAGGGCATGTAGGTAGCAAGTTAGCAACACTAGGTACCTGTATGGGTACAGATGGGAATCCAGAAACACTAGAATGTTTGGGGCAGGATGGTGCAAGATAAGCCATCGTTTTAAACATTTCCTGATTGTGATAAACTTCACCAACATCCTCTAAACCTGACATCATTCCAGAACGCTTTCCAGCTGACATCCTGCAAAGGTTTTCCTTGTTGGCTACCCAATCTAACTTTCTTGATTCATCTAAAGAAGGAAACCCACAAATTGAGGAGATCCATGGGCAAGTTGGACAAAGATCCATCATTCTCGGTTCCTTCTCCAGCATATCAACTGGACCTTTAGGCTTAGGGACAGACGGAAAACCAGGAATCAAGCTCTCATTCGGACAGGATGGGACAATTGATGTCATATTGCTTAATATATTTTTATCTGCCTCTGAACCATCCAATGTGGATGTTGGTATCATAACTGGCTCCTTTGGCTTCTTTTGAGTTATCTCCCATAAGGATTTCCCATCTGCAAACCAACCCCCAGCCTCAGTTTCTGCTTTTGTAGCTGGCTGAGTTGAGGCCAAACCCAGAGCACTGGATACTCTTGTACAAGAGAATGAAAGGTTCACCATGGATGGTTCCATATTTGTTACAAGTCTATTCACTCCAGTTTGTGGCACAACCGGGTGCACAGGGAGAGTGGTCATGTTCCTTATGTTTTCTATAACCTTCTGGTCGTGATCTGATTCTTGAATGGCAGGGATGAATTTGGGGATTTCTGTCTGTGGATTTGCTGACTGAGCTTCTGGTATGGTTTCTTTTCTAGAAAAATAAGCACATCAAATAAAGACATCAGAGCAATGAGGAAAGGTAAGCTATAAAACATAATAGTAGCTACCTTATTTTCTCAATATTTCCAATGAAATGTTAAGCATAGAATTGAATGGGAATGAATCAGTATGTGTAATTCCCTAACAGAGTGATTACTTGGCAAAGCTAATTGAGATTGTGCACCATGCCATTCTTACCCCGAGGCAATTGCTGCTACTTCAGTCTGCTCCATGCTTGTGGGAACATCCTTCTTAAGGACTATTTTCAGCTCTTGTATCTGTTTTGTTTCTTTGTCAACTGATATTGCTCTTTGGGGCAAGTAGAGTGAAGTGGTCAGGAGTGGCTTTAAGGCTGGTTGGGAGTCAGAGGGGGATTGAGGCGTCTTCTGTTCCTTATTAGCAACCATCTGACTCTCTACAGGCTCTGGTTCGGATGGTGGTGTCCCTAACTGGATAGACACCTTGGTCATGTGGCTTCTTGTTTTAACCCGTGTCTTCTTGATGGAAGTTGACACGGACTCATTTAAGTCCGACTTTTTCTCAGGAGAAGGGGGGTGGGGAGGGGCTGTTGGTTGAATATTTGAGGGAGCCCCTGTTTTCTTTTGCTTTGCCTTTGACCGACTCCTCTTAGATTTTGGCATCTCAAAATATTGGAGCCCTTGGGCTGAGGGTGCCTTGGAGCTAAATGGCAGCTCTGAGGCCATGCTCTCAGGCCTGAGGGACAAACACATGAAGGTCAAATTTCAGAGGTAAAGGGGGAGATGGAGTTTCCAAAGAAGTAGTGCAGTCAAACACAGGCCCTTCATCCTATCTCTTAAACATTCACTGGGGCTCTTTTAGAGACAAACTCAATTGCATGTTTGCCATGCATACAAGCAGTGCTGTGGAATGCCAAATAACTACACAGAAAACTACAATACCGCAGGAATGTCACTCACGGAATTCTATCCAAATTGTTGTTATTGCCATTAAAAGAAAAACAAACAAAACCACAGATCCCAGTCCAGCAATAATTCTTGTCAAGCATTGCATCAAAATCAGCACTTCAGGCAACCTTGTTACCACAGAAAGATCACGATAAAAAGGCAACTGTTCCCTTTCTGTTTCACAATTAGAGGATTGCAGCAACACAAAGTCTGATAAGCAAAGCCTGCAGATCAAGCCATCTCATCAAAAGCTATAACTAGATTTACCAAGATTTAAACGATCACTTGTAACCAATAACTCGACTCGACTCGACGAATAACTAACAAAACGATTAAAATAAAAGTGCCATGCTCATCATATTAGAAATGAGCTTGCTGACATGATGAGTTGCTTTTTGTGGCCTTGTTCAGTGTTCCAGGCTCCACACAGACCATATCGAGCCTAGTCCAACAGACCATTTTCCAACAATAAGAAATACATTTGGGAAATTAGAATATGATGTCCAAACAACTGGGCATGGTATTGCAAAAATATTGGAAACTAGGCAAATTAAACAAACATCTGTTTGGAAGTGTCCTCAACCCCCTGCAAAGAAAGATTCATTCAGAGAATCAAAATCCTGGGAGTATGACTGGTTTATATATATCATGATGGGTGAGGCATTTCGCCATTGCTATTTATATAGCTGTAAATGACTCCTGATATTACAATTAGCGGTCAACAAGCTTGGAAAACATACATCTGAGAATGTGAAATAACACATTTTCCTTAGACTAAGTTAGAGGGAAGCACTATGTCCCTGTTTCACTTTCGGTATACTACACACAGTGTAAGTAATATGTGAATAAACATACAATCAAAGTCAGCACTTTTGACATTAACTGTAATTAAAGAGGATTCCACACAAATGCTGGCAAACTGTTATTCCAGATCAAGCACATCTATATTAGTGTAGTGCATGGTGATGCTTGGATTAATCAAATACATTCCTTGCACAAAAAGCTATTTCCTATGGCCTTCCACCCTTTTATGAACTCACCTTGTTTTTGAATGACCAGGGTCCTTTTCAAAAGCAGGCCTGGCCAACGACGTTTTGTCTACACTTGGGTCGGATCTTTGGTTGCCAGTACTGGCATTTCCAGCTGCTCAAAGTAATCAGGGGTTAGTCAATGTTTGACCAGAACACTTAATTATCCCATCAACAATAAAAGTAGGTAAAATCTATAGTGTAAATGTGTATCATCCAGTGCTAGTATAACTTTCTATTGATAAATGTACTCACTTGAAGATGGGTATTCTTCCTCTGCCAGTGTACTCAAGTGCCGTTGAAACTCTGCAAAGAACATCTAAAGGTCAATGTCAGTGACTGCTTTAATAAAATCCACCAGCTGAGGGAGACACTGGTTAACATCACTAAGGTGGGTAGACCTAATCTCTCTGATCCGTCACAGTGGAACTGGTGTAAAAGAGGGTTCTTTTCACCAGACTATGTGTCTCGAGTACCTGATCCGGGATCACTGGGGGCATCAGTGAATGGCGCTGGGAGGGGAGCGGTGGGACAGGGGCCTGGGACCACGGGGTCAGAGGAGGGGGAGAGGGAAGAAGCGGAGGGGTTCTTCAACACAGAAGTCATCTGGGACTTCCTGGTATACTGAGGTACAACACACGACTTGCCAACAAGAAGTGAGGCTGAGGCCGACAAGGACAAAACATAGATGGTAGGAAAAAGAGAAGGAAGGAAAGAAGGCAAGGAAGGAAGGAAAAAGGGTAAGAGAGAAGATGAAAATGTGCCCCTAGTCAATAATGCTTGAGGTGGCCTAACTTTGATTGACTGTATACCTGGCTGGGAGACAGGGGGAAGAACAGGAAGTGCAGCAGGTAGGGCTGAACCAGTAGAAGTAGACGATGAGCAGTCGGGGGCGGAGTCACAGCAGGGAGCCGGGATAGGGATGGAGGCAGCGGGAGAACCAGTGTTAGAGTCAGAGAGGTGAGAAAGACCATAGGACGGAAGAGAGAAACTGGGAATGGACGGGGCGGTTGGGGACACTTGCGGGGCCTGGTCAGAAGAGGGGTGTGGAAGGGTAGGTGCTGTGCATGGGTCTTTGAAGGCTGATGGGAGGGACAGAGGGGCGGGTGAATGAGAGCCATTCAATACAGCGCCAGGGCAAAGGGATGGGGAGGACACCAAGGTGCAGTAGGGATCCTCTCGTGGGTCGTTCAAGAGGCTAGGGATGGACAGAGGAGCGAGAGCGAGATGAGTAGTAATGGCGGTTGGTGGGAGAGGGTCCTCAGGCAGTAAAGGTGGGAGGCCAGGGGGGGAGGAGGCCATGCTGGGGTTGGATCTAGAGAGAGCAGCGTTACATGGTGTCTCTACACCTTGCTTTGTGGGCTGGACCAAAGGCTGGCCTGAGTTGGTAGGAGAGGGAGGCAGGAATTTGGGGGAGAGGATAGGCTTGGATTGGGTATTTGCTTGGGTTTTGGGGGACCTCCACTCACTCTGCCATGAAACTGAGGACGAGGATGAATAGAAAGATACAGGCAGGGATGAGTGGATAGATGGGAGAGTGTGAGAAAATAAGGAAAAATGGGGAGAAAAGATAAAGAAAACATAATATTTTACTAAATTTCAGATTGAGCAGATATGAAAATGTGAAACTCAAAAGAAGGTTAAGCGGACTTGTGTACATAATAGCCTGACTGCAACAACTGACTTTTCCACCTGCGTCCTACTCCAGGTCATGGATGAATTGATTGTAACTGATTTCTGCTCGTCCCATGCTATGTACCTGAGTGAGGGGCAGAGGGCAGGCTTGTGGGCCTTGTGAGGGCAGAGCCCGGCTCAGCCAGGGAAGTGAGGTAGGCCTTGGGTCCCTGGGTTGTGGGAGGGACAGGCTTGGCCGAGGTAGGGGAAGAGCTCAGAGAGGAAGTGGAGAAGGAGGGAACACCCTGGGGTCTCCAGGCATGGGTGCGGGCTGCAGCGTAAGTGGCTGACAGAGGAGGGTGGCAGAAGGCAAAAGAGGAAATGGAAGAAGAAAGCAAGGAAAGAGAGAGAACAGTTGCTGGTGATGGGGATGGCTATCATGATGCTGTTATGGCACCAAACATGGAATTAACATGAATCCTAGACAATGAATTAAAAACATTTGTCCAAATATGAATGGAATATATTTGGGCATAAAGGATACCTGTCTGAGGGATGTCAGAATATGTAGGAAGTTGGAATGGCGGGGTAGAGGGGGAAGAGGACGAAGCGGAAGAGGAGAGTCCCGTGAAGGAGCCTGAGAGGGGTCTGGGAGGGGTGAAGGAGGGAAGAGCGTGGACCCCCTGTCCCTCAGCCATAGGGGACGAATCAGGGGAGGAGTGGAAGCTATGGGGCCTCCGGGGGACACTGATAGGCACTACGTACACAGAGGGACATCACAAAGGAAAGAAAAAGGAAGGATGAATAGAGAAGAGAAAATAGGGTGGGCAAGCAGAACAGAGAGATCTAAAGAGAGCTTGACGTCGAGAAACAAGAGGGAATTGAAGTGAAGATTGAGAATCGATGGGCGAAGATAGAGGGAAAAACCCCTAATCTCTCATGCATTGGATAACCATTCAAACGAACTACTGTACTGAGCATTACAAATAGATGCAAGATAAAATAAACTAAAATGCCACTTTGCTCCTGTATCTAGTTAAAGGTATTACAACAGTCTATTCAAAGTGACCTAATTTCCTTAGCAACAGCCATGACAGGATATGGATGGACAAAAACCAGAAGCTATAAAACATGTTGCTATAATGAATAAATTCTAATGAAAACTAATGAATAAATTCTACTGAGGCTGGCCCGTTGCTATAGAAATTAGGTAGTTATTCTTTGAGACCTTGGCATTAGGTTCGGTGGGGAAAGAAATAACTTATTATTCACATTGCTCGGTATTAGTTTGTATGGGTGCCTTCCTTTTGCCAAGTCTTCTGATCTAAACAGTAGGGGGTGCCTCATACCAAAGAAACATTTTATTACTGAAAAACAATATGTCATTAGGGTTAAAGCCCCATAGTTGATACACTTTGACATCCTGTCTTCAACAGTTTTAGTTCAGACAACTGTCAAGTTCCACAGTCAAGTTGCCCAGTGACTCTTAAGCTCAATATAAACAAACATATTTTACGCAAGGCTTTAACACTACAAAGATCATGCGTTCTAATATGAAGCACATCAAAATCATCCAATCTCCACACCATTGTCAAGCAGAAGCAGTCAGTCTCCTGGGGAGAAGTACCTGATCCAGTGGTGGGCTGGAAGATTTTGGGCAGTGCAGGTGGGTGAGCACGGGTAAATGCTGGCACCATATAGGAATAGGGGGAAGGCCGTGCCACCTGCCCGGTGCTGGTGAGTCGGGTGCGGGCCAGAGAGGCGGAGGGGTTGTGGGGGTCTAGGGGTATTGGCAGAGGGGGGCGGGACTGGAGGGAGATGGTAGAGTGAGCACTCCCAGCACTGCAACTCAACTCCATCTCTGAGGGAGCTAAATGACACATGAAGAGTAAGGCATGCATGGGGTTCGGTTATAGTAAGTAGAAGTAAATAGATGACGATGGAGAGAAAAATCCAGGAAAAGAAGAAGTACAAATTTGAGAGAGAGGGATAGAAACCAATCAGAGAATAAACCAGAGAGTAAGAGAAAGGAGAGGGTGAAGGAGAGAGGGAAAGTTAATCAAAAATGAAAGTGAAAATAAGAGATGATATGAGATGGTATATGTGTCCGTGAGAATAAGAGAGTTAGAGGGGGAAGTAGTAGTAAGATCAGCAGAGAAGGGGAAGAGAAAAAAGAGAAGAGGGACAGAATGAAAATATGTTGGCGAGTGGCAGAACTCAGATATATATCCAAATTAACAGAACTTTGTTGTAAATCAATTTGAGTTGCAGAGGGAACACATCTATCAATCAAACACTAGCTGAGTTGCAACAAAAACGTGTGCAATTCTTTGGAGCTACTTCTTAAAAGGTTAGGCCAAGAAACTCTCTCGTAGTGTATATATAGTTTGTTCCATTCTGCACGCAAGGAATTTGGCCAAAAAAGGTCATATGTAAAGCCGCTTGCATCTTGGCAAAGTGGAGCAATATTAAATTGCCTGTCCTCAAACTATGACCAGCAGTAACCACCACTGTGTATTGTAAAACAAGGATTTATTCTGTTCAAATCTAAAGCCACATGAGAATGAAATGATGCTTCAACTCGTTGCTTTGAAACCTCAAAAAGCTAATACTCATAATGTTTCCAAATATTTCATAATATTATTATTATATTATATAACAAATATTTAGAGTAACTAATATCCATCATGAATATCAGAACTTCAAATGAATGATATGATTGTTACTGCTTGATGGCTTGCGGGACTGAGGAGGGAGGGGTATGGTGCTGAGATAAGGCCCAGTCAGAGTTGAGAAGAGGTTAGTGTGAAGGGTAGAAGAAAACAGGAAGTTACCTGAGGGAGCAGAGTCAACCATAGGACGCCAAGCCTGGTCTGGGACTCTTTTACCCAGTGGGGCAAGAGCTTCCAGAGGGAGAGAACAAGAGGGTGCAAATAGAGGAGTAGAAAAGGAAAGTCAAGTTGAGTTGGAATTCCAACGAGGATAATAGAAAAAACGTTAAAGAAAATAGAAATAGAGCATCGTGAGGAGACATGCTGTGTGTGTGAGTTCAAAACTTGAAAGGTGACATCCTTGCTGAGCCAGTGGCTAAGACATGTGGGGAGCAGGCGAGTTGAGCAAAACAACCCAGCACGTGGGAGCGTTGCGCAATCACTTTTGGAATCAAACACCTAAAATAGGTGATCCCCTTGTCATTTCGTTCAATCATACAGTATGTGCGGCTGCTAACATATCTAATGACGGCTGTATAACAGTTCCAATGTGTCACCAAGATCTGGAGAAGACACGTGTTGTTGTTCTTCATCTATGGCGCTGCATGCTGGGTTAGGGCTGGCCTCCACATTAACAGGCTTTACCTTGAGCAATATAGTTTCTGCTAGACACGGTGCAGAAGGTGTGCTAGGTGACATTGTGGCTGTGTCTAGGTGTCTGTGTGAACATTCACATGTAGATGTGAGGCCTACCTGTGACAGGAGTGGCTAGACCAACTCCCACGCCGGCCCTCCTCTCCTCAGTCTCCTCATCGCTGTCGTTGAAGTCGTCCAGGTTGCCAATGTCGCTTGGCTTTAGACTCATTAGACTAGCCAGGCTCTGCATGTCCTCATCTCTGCAGAGGGAAAAACCATATTAGCGCAATGTTTTTAAACTGTCAAAGGCAGCAAAAACAAGACCGGGTTTCAGGGATGTATTTTTTTTATTATTCTTCAATAAATACAGATATCCCAGCACCAACGTCAATCGCATCATCAACATCAGTTACTGCCCAACCACTCTCTTGTGTGGTAAACACTGAACCGATTCTTACGTGGCCTTGCCCTCTTTGAGGAAGACGCAGGTCAGGGTCATTTTGAGCGTGGCCTCCACCACCTTCACAGAGCGCGGCTTTAACTGCAGCGTCAGGTCGTACTGGCCCGGTGTGGCGTTGGCAAACTTCTTCATGTTGACGTCAGCCGACGCCAACACTTTCCTGTGTCCTTTGCCTGTCTCCTAAGAACAATAGATCACGAGTCAACTCCAAGGTAGCAACATAAGCACATTTTCTCACTCTACAGTTAAAGCATCTTCCAAGATGGACAAGTTTGAGAGACTTACGTTCTCAATAACAAAAGTCCAGTCCTTATCTTCAAATTCTTCAGCAGTTGCTTCCTGTTGTTGCAAATAAGTCTAATGTGATCCTTTTTGCCTTTGATTCATTATAATTAAAAGTTCTCACACACATATGAGCAGAGAGCTGTACCTTGAACAGCGTGACGGCGATGTCAACATTCTCAGGTACCTGCCATACCACCATGCCCCTGTAGGGGTTCTTGATACCCGGCTGCCAGCCATGGAGCTAACGAGAATAGAGAAAGCTGCAGTGTTGATTTGTATCCAAACAATCGTTTTTTTTCCACAGATTTTTGCACAAATTCAATTGCAATCCATGGAAACATTGAAGAGGTTGTCTTTTAACTACCTTTGTGCAGTGTCGTCTGTTTCTTCTGGTCCATACCACTCTCAGTTTGTCTGGTTGCCTGGAATCAAACAAGGCACAATCAAATGAGCTGCTTTAGGCTGAGCTGAACAAAATCAACTGTTTTAAGAACATTGTTTAATGGATTCACAAAGCCCTAATGAGGGACACATTCTTGCGACAAGACAGTAAATATTGCTTCTATCCCAGCATACAATTGGCCTAATGGCTTGAAGTCTATGGCTGTGAAATGAAAACGTCTTGGAAGAAGCCTGATTGAACAGCGGTTTCAGTGTATCGGGTTGCTTCGAGCTACAGCTTGTCATGGAAATGTAAGGACATACCATAAACAGTATCAGCGGGAACAACATGGCTGCCTGGCACACAGACACAGCAACGTTTCCCAGGAGGGGACTTGCTCAATGTGTGGGGTGCCTGAAAAACATCTAACTGCTGTCAAAACACTAGAGTAGAGGGGGAAGGAGGAGGGAGGGATCGGCATCTTGTGACTCCAAAATATACATACATACACACACACACACATACATACACATACACACACACACACACACACACACACACACACACACACACACACACACACACCGGGGAGTTAGTCCTTACTGGGTGTGCTTTTGTACGAGCTGTGCACTGTGGTAGGGACACAGCAGGCGGGGCTTTTCCGTTCTTCAAGTGTTTGTCTAACAAGGTAAAACCCACAGGTTTTATTAAAAGAGGGTGTGTCCCTAGCAACAGACCTCGCACATGTATCACACCTCCTCCGTCCACTCTAGAACTGTTTCCTGTGCGTCACTGAAACACAGTAGTCAGGTCAAATTCAAATCTCCTTTACGCCCGACCGCTAGACCAAAAAGCGACTTTATTCATTTCATTTGGAGGGGATAATCAACAGTCTATATTCTAATCTACAGTCAAAAAAGTTACCTAGAATTGACTTTAGATCCACTTCAAATTATTTCCAGCATGGCTCATCCACACAGCCAACTGATCCCCATTAGGATTACGGCAGAGTGTGAGCAGCTTGACTGGACTGGGCCTCTTTCTCATGTTGCAGGCCAGTTATAGCAACTGTGGGGATCGAGGTGAACGACCACGCAGACGGGGGACAGAGGGAGAAAACTGGAAGGGGCGACGGAGTACCATGTCGTAGCACAGAAATAGACATTGAGAATGGTTGGCTGAACTGTTAGGTAACTTCCTGCCAGAAGTCAAATATCAAACCCACACCTGCCACATTCAGCATTAGACTTAGAGACGTAACAAAGTCATACCAGGTCTACAAGTACTATTTATTAAGCTTACTATTTGTGGGATATATTCAGAGGATGAATTGGTCTTGTTTCTTTTGGACGTTTAAAAGATATGCAATGTTTAGCCATGTCGTTTGTTCTGGGTGGGATTCAACTTGTGGGAATGGCTTAAAGTAACAAGACATAAATTTTAGAAAATAAGTCAAACTAGCCAAACCTAACTGTTGTTAAAATGTATTTAAAGAAAACAAGGAAAAACATAAATGATAGGAAGACAATTGGGCTATATCAAATAATGTAATGTACCAGTTATGTGCAAGGCCTAAGAGTACCATGACACTTATTACTCAAGTGTCACATGTTTCTAGACGTTTGGTTCATAGAAGACCAATCACTCAGGGGAAAGGGCCAGTCAAAACGAATTTATCTCTGGCCAAACACAGAAACACCCCTATGTGAAAATGCACACAGATGGCTCTATCAGTTTGACCTGTCTAGCTGATCCACATTTCAGACATTCTTGTAGACCAGAAACACAAACCAAAAATACTCAGACATATCTACTGTTTCTATTGTTGCTCTTTTTATAGAGAGCATAGGTAATTGAATTCCACAGGCCTTATCCAATATACAAATGGAACTCGTTAATAAACAAAACACGTTTAAGAAGCGTAATTGGTTTACAAAGAATTCCATAATTTAGCCTTGAGTCTTAAAAGGTATGGTTAGGGCTAATTATGAGCTAGAACTCTGAATCGACATGACCTGCTCTTCATGTATGCCAGGGTTCAGACTTCAGCATGGGGACTGCACTGTTTGTGGTTTAAGCATGTCAAATCCCCATGCTGCATGTGTGTATAACAGCCCGATGGCTCAGGGCCAGACACTAAACACAATGGGACATATTGTACATGCCTAGCCTGTGCAACTGCCTTTATCTTCCATTTCGCTTACTGAGAAGCATATGGGCCTATGTTTTGTGACATACCACAGCCTTCTCAGATTGGAGGGGCAAATTTATCTCGACCAAGTAAAAAAAACAAAAAAACATGTTGGTACTGGTAGGTTCATATCACAACTATTCACACATACTACACTATACAGTATAGATAAACTAAAAGAAAGGCTACACATCAAACAGAGCCCGAGTGAACAGAAACAATGTTTCTAACATCAACAAGGCTAATGGAATATGGGCTACTTTTTCAAGCCAGCTTGCCCAGTCTATCTGCACCCTAAGGCTCCTATATGTGCACATGTAGTGAAAGGCTTTTCACTATTGTATAAGCAATGTTGCTGTTTGTGTTTGCAAGTGTGCACGTGTTGTGTGTGTGTGCGCCCACGCATGTACCTGGATGTGATTCAACAGCAGTCATATGCAGTGCTTTATCCAATTCAATGATTGAATCAGAGTGCATTAGTTCACCACTGGCATTCAGCCTGACAGCCTTACTTCCACATGAGCAATCAATTACTCAATTAAATTAACCAGGGACCTGGGTCCCGGGAGATAACAAAGCTTATAAGACTACAACGCTGACATTCCTGTAGGCTGAGCCTGGACTGGGCTCCTTGGCCAAGACCAGGCAAAAAAACATGCTAGAGCTGTTTTGCAACTAGGAAATGTATGCTGTATGAGACTCCTGGAAGTGATCAAATCTGTCAATTATAATAGACAAGATACATTTTTATCCAGAAATGTCAGCTGTAATATCTTAACAAGCAACTTCATATTTATATATATATGTGTGTGATAACAGTTTATAGTGAAGTTGGGATGCTGTCATCCAACTTCGAACCATGTGATATTTTTTTTAATACTCAGCATCGGCAAATCTCTTATCTAGGCATTCAATCATCCCATCCCACTATATAATACAAGTGTTTTGGTACACGCAACAGTGGGAGAAAGAGCAGATGCGGAAGTGCTACAATTTATTTTGTTACTACGCGCACCTCTTGGACCACGTTAGAATTCAAATGAGCCCTGAGAAAAGGCTGAACTGTACCAGGCATGATCAAACCATGGAATTAAATAATTTTACAATACAATAGTTTTGCATAAAACCCCATCGTTAGTCGTGCGTAACTTTAGGCTATCCTGACAGCCAATAAAAGGCGATGTGTCTGATGAGATAACGACATGGCATAGCCTATAAATTGATGAACCAGATCAATATTGTGATTTTGATTAGATTATGATAATTAAAACATATTAATCAGCCCTCATATTTAAACAGTATGTGCCCTCAAAAAGTCCAACTGGTGTCAATCCTCTTACCATTTTTCTTTGCATTCTAGCATGAGTTCTTGATAGGACGCCACAAACTGGAATTTCGATGCTTTCTTGCCCACACGCTGTAGTCTCTTCCATACCGAAGTCATGTTAGAGGCTATAGGTAGTTTCCAATTGTAAATGAATGTACATTGGTAAAAATCCGCGTCGCAATCGTACCTATGCCCTTCCCGGACTTTTCGAGAATGCTTTTCGAGAGGAGACTACTGAACGTTGACGGTTCTGTTGCGCGAGACTGGGTCACACTTGTTACTGCGTTGTCATGCCCAGAAAGTCTCAGAATAAACATGTAGCAAAAACAAACGCATGACACTCCACACTGCTAACCAACCCAGGTTTAAACGAATTTCTGGCGTAGGCTAACCACATCGGGTTCATGAACACGAACTAGTTTATAATAATGTAATGACATTGATGGGTGTCGCAATGGGATGTCTTACAACTCAAATGTATTACTACACTAATAGTTTCACAAAACTATTACAATTACAAAAGGTTAAGTTAAGTCTCAGAAATATCAAAAGCTTCTCTTCACTTCAGCCAAGTTCTACTTCCACTGTCAGTTTGGAATAATCATGCAAGCGAGTAAGGGTGGAGCTGTGACATAATTTGTGCAAAATTATGCAAATCTGCCCACCCTCTAGAAATAACAAACTGTAGAAATAGTGAAAGTTCACAAAGCCTGATTGTGAGTAGACTCGCAGAAAAGTCAAACAATAAATAAATAAACCAAAGTAAAAGATCTACAGAAATCCAACTGATGTGCCCCTCATACACTAGTGTGTGCTCTTTCTGGTGGAAGGGACTCTGGGATTACCTAATCTTAACATCGTTGGCCAATATAAAAGAAACTGGGGTCATCACCTTTAGACAATCATATCAAACATAAGATGCAGCCTATTGAATCTGACAATTATATGTACTATCCTGCAAGCTAAAACCAATATTTAAGGATGTGTTGGCTTAGACAGAATGTTTGCCCATTTGCTGTCTGATATCGTGCTGCTATGAAATAGGATGGGTTTTATTAATCAATAAAGTATGGGCAGTATGTTTGGTTATATTGGACCCACTCATAGTGTCCTCAGTCCTGGGAATGGGAACAAAACATCTCTGGATACGTCATTGGTGTTCCCCACCCTCATTCCCATTGCATAACTGCAAGAATGAGTACACGGCAGAACGTAGACCGACCCTTGATTCAGAACCATGACGACCACTCAATGACCATTCCACATATGTGGATGTAACCTCCTTGGGCGGAGCATACACTTGCGGCCCTCTTTCATCACTAAACTCAGAGATCTGTTTCGGATGCAACTGGATTTGGGTTAGGGGGAAAAAAAGTTTAAATAAGGATGATTGGCGGGAGGTCAAAGCGCTCATGGGAATAGCAGTCCGTGTTTAGATTTTCTTTGCCAGATTTATATTATGTAAAAGTCATGTTCTTCTGAGAAACTATTATCGGAATTGCATTTCTTGGTCCCACTTGTATCCACTCATAACGTAATCCTTCATTTGTGATTCACATTATTAGTTAAATATTATTTCTGTAGCTCTAGATATGCTCTGAAGTTCAGTTTACATAGGTATCATTGATTTGTTTATGTTTTATTTACAATACAGTCTAAGAAAATACAACTTCAATATTTAAACAATGTAAATGCATTTGATGGCCGAAACAGGGTACCCAAGTTACCCGTCATGATAATTTAAGGGAAATAAATTTGTGGAAAAGTTCAACAGGACAACTTTCCCCACGCATTAAGTAGTTCAAACAAAGATCAGTTATTGAGGCTGGAAAATTCCCTGCAGAGTTTCTGAACTGAGCTTCCACCACCCTCCACACACTGATGGGGACATTTAAATGTCTCCCAGTTAACCTGTTATTAAGAGGTCATTCTCAGCAGAGCTATTCCCTAAACATTTTACTTCCTGTTCCAAAGCCACATAATGGTGTCTCTGCATCCTGTTTTCAAGATGCCAGGAGTCTCTGTCTAGACTGAGTGATTGAGTGTCACCTGGGCCACAGGATGTGCAGAAGGAAATGGTGCTTATGTCAACTGTGAGCACAACACTTTAAAAAGACAAAATGGGCATCTTTCCATTATGGACTAGCCACTCAGATAAGGCTAAGGATCCTGCATAGACTGGTATTTACACAATGGGCAGGGATAAATAGACAGAACCTTTTAGTCACAGGTGATCAAATCAACAACTTTAAGCAGTCTTAATACAGAGCAACAAGGAGAGCATTTGCCATGCACTTGCCAAACTGAGATTGTGCCATTACTGCTTAACTACCACTGACTCCTGCTAGCATCTTTATATTTTCTTGTTGTGAATTTCTTTTTATCCATTCACCGAAAGCTTCAAATGTAGAACTGGCGGTCAGAGTCACCCTAGCACCGTGTCACATAGTCCCCAGCCCCAACCTTGATAAATATAGCCAAGCAATGCCATCCACCTGCTCTCTGTCTGTCAGAATGAAAGTGAGCAAGGCCAGAGTCATATTAAAATATTTTAGCAAGGTCCTTAAAATCACAACAACCTGAACCACAGTACACAATCTAATGTGAACAACAACAAGGCACATGTGAAGTGCCGCTGTATTTTCTTTGAGGAGGATTATAGTTTACACATTCAAGACAGCTAAATACCATGATTACCAAAACTATCCATTGCAACACCTATGGCATTTTAAAGTGCATCAAGACAGTGATAGCCTGTGGCTCATTGCTACATGTCAACAGTTGTCTGTTGCCACTGACCCATGAGGCTTTGGGGCTTACGCCATGTGACATGGCAGGGAAACCACCTTATTCTGACTGAGTGATGTTTCCTAACTGACCTTTGGCGGCCAACGTGACAAACAGCCGGTGTTGGAGACGACACAATGACGCCAAGTACTATTAGCAAAGTCAGGTCTGATGTCAAATAGACCTGACGACGGGTAATCACAACGCTGCCCTCGTCTTCTATGTATCCTTACAATGGCCCCCTGTCCGATCCATCTCAAGGGTCTTCCTGGTAAACAATAATAGTAATGGAAGAACATGATGGTCCACTAGAGGATGTTGCTTTTTGTAGGGCTGGGGCAGAAATTCAGTCAATTCTACTCTATGCATAACAGCTAATATACTTTGATCATGTTTGCATGATATAAACATTACCATATTTAAACGATCAACAAACTTACATCTCCTTAGGTGGCATACCATCAAAGACCACAACGCAAGCCTCGACATTCAACACAAACACATCTGGTGAAAACCTCTTTCTTAGTAGCCTAATAAGATGGATGACCTAGTAGACTGGATTGCTCAGTGTGTCACTGCCCCAGCCACGAAGGCAGTAAGTGTGTGTGCGCCAGGGAGAGGCCAGTGCTGCCAGTACTGGGCACAGGCTCTGAGTCATCATGGCGGATGGGAATAGGCATTCACTTCATTCCACTCCCTCTCTCTCTCTCTCTCTCTCTCTCACATGGCACACACAAACACAACCATAGTTGGGGCACCACAACTATGTCCTCCCTGGGGACGACGTGGGACCGGAACGCAAGAGAGATAAAATACTGATAAAATACTAATTACTGTAATAAAGTGTTCTTAGAGCCAGGCAGCGCAGTGGTTAGCCCTGTTGCCTCACAGTAAGAAGGTCCTGGGTTCGATCCCCACCTGAGGGCCTTTTTGTGTGGAGTTTGCATGTTCTCCCCGTGTTAGCATCGGTTTCCTCCCACAGTCCAAAAACATGTAGGTTTATTAGTGACTCTAAATTGTGATACTGCACAGGTACTGATAATTGATGGATGTTCCTCGATCCCCTAAAAGATCTGTTGACTGTAATGTATAACTTAAGACTGGTAAAAGACTCTTCATTCAAAAAGCTGTTCTTCTAGTTTAGTGGGATTCAGTATGCAAACAGCGCTCAAATATTGCCAGTAAAATGTAAATTGTTGTAATAAAGCCTTGAACAAAAAGACCTGTCTTGTCTTGCATGTACCTTATACAAGTGGTGTGTAATGTATCATAATGCTTGATAAGACACTCTGGCAGCCGAGCAAGCTTTCACACTCCTCTGCTATCTTAACAAAAACATACCAGGCTGGAACCAAGACATTTTTGTTACTCAATAATTTTTGCAAAAAACACATACAGGTATTTTCACTGATATAACCTGAGTGCAAACAACATAACTTTTTTAGTTCCTTCAATTACAAAACTTGCTGAATGCCAGAAATTTGGGGTGGAAGTTGTGTTTACAAAATATAATTCAGCAATATTTTCTTTTCATTACTTACATCCTTCAGCAGCACTGACATCTAGTGGTCAAACCTATTCAATATATTTTTTTTAACATCATTGTGGTTTGAATTTCTAAATTTAATAAATTACTTATTTACAGTCCATTCTAACTTGTGGCATTAAGATCTAGGAGGGGAGGAAGTAATAGTTGAGGTGAAAAGCAAGGTTGGGGGAGTGGAGTGAACAGGAGAGGGAAGGACAGACTCAGAAGGGCAGGGGGATATCATAGAGATCGGCAGGGAATATCGAGGCTCCTCATCCAGGTTCCAGTCCGGTGAGTCTCTGTCCAGTTCCAGCTCCTCCAGGTGAAGGCCCCTCAGGTCTCCCTCCCTGGGGCCAGCGAACAGCCTGAACAAAGCCTGAACCTTGGGCACCTCTAGAGCAGTCTCTTTAAATAGCAGGATCACCACCAGGCCAACCATCAAATAGCCTGCAGAAATTATGAGATCACAACAAAACATTTACGCGAGAGAGAAAAACATATAGAAGGACCCAAACATATAACCACTTCAAACATCGTTATTCACATAAAGTGGAAATTGATGTTTCTGCTAAATATCAACCATCAGCATTGTCACACAATGTCTTGAGTTCAGCAAACAAAACCACGTCTGTAACGCAAACTTAAACCGTAACGTCTCTTACAGGTGGTGAGCAGTTTGAGCATCTCTCTGGCGTTTCGGTCCCACGTCCTCCCCAGGGAGTATCCCCCCTGGCCGATGGTGCTCAGGGTGACAAAGCAGAAGAAGATGGCGTCCAGGAAACTCCACTCGGGCTCAAGGTACCAGAAGGTGAGAGCAGGCAGCAGGAAGAGCAGGGTGACTATGATCCCCCACAGGAGGCTGGCGTGGAGCAGCGCTGCCCGAGAGTAGGGCAGTCCCCAGTGGGTCTGGAGGTGACGGACTGGGCCGTGGGTGACTATGGGCAACAGCAGGTCTGAGAGGCAGGAAAGGAGGAATAAGGTGAGGGGTATTCCCAGAGTGCAGTAGAAGATACAGAACAGCTTGGCCTCTTCAGAGATGGGGGTGAAGAAATCATAGCCTGTGGGAGGAGATAAACACACTTCAAGAGCTTGCTGTTTGAACATGACACAAACAGTATAAATTAATTGTATGAAAACTTATGTTAAAATTAGGTTGAGGATCAAATGGTTAGAACAGCAGTAAAGCATTGTCCAAAACCTAAAATCTGTTTATACTTTGTACCTGTGGTGGACAAAGTGACTATGACAAAGAACAGCGACGAGATGAGATCGTAGTGACTCTCCTCGCTATTGGCCTTCAGAACGGCCACGTCGCTACTGTCCGTCTCCAGAGCCGTTCTGAGCACATCGTTCAACCTGCTCTCTTGAACACAAGGGTTTTCCAGTAGAAACGCCTGACGAATAGCCTCAACCTCGGCTCTGAGCCTCTTCTCCACAGGCATCTCTATGGACATGAACACCAGACTGCCTAGGACATTGTACAAAATATAACCTATAACCAGGCAGCAGAACGCATTGACCTGACCAAACCGTTTCAGCTGCTCCAAACTCAGTACCATTGTTGTCGTTTGAACTGGTGTTGTGGCCTCTACCAACTGTAAACAGACACCTACCTCTCGTCACAAATAGTCAGGTCATTAATATTTAAAAAGGCAGAGCAGGTATCACATACCAAAGCAGCATCCTTCTTTGAGACAATTCCCGGAACAGCAATTGATTTAACAGCATATGAAATACAACGCCAAAGACATGAGCTGATTTTGCTCAAGAAAGTGATCAGAATACTCAAGATAAGGTCTGTTGTACACATTTTATTTAATCAAACTTTGTACGTAATATTACAAAATACTCCAGTCGCAACTTTGACGGAAATGGGTCAAGTTCAGTAACAAAAAATATACAGTTCTGTTAGTTCCCTCCCCTTTCAGAGAGGCAGGTGCAGAGAGTAATGGGAACAAGCCCAGCGCCGCACCGGCTTGCCTACCCTTCCTATAACAGGCAGTTTGTGGGCATAGGCCCGAGGCAGTGCCGAGGACGAAGGTGGCGGAGGGGTGAAGCTAGTCTGGAAGCGTCGTCCCTGACAACGGCGACCCATTTGCCGCCCACCAATGAGGAAGGAGAAACCCGGGGTTCCCGCCTGGGGCAGAGGGAAGCGACTCTTGGGAAAGACGTCACGAGACGGACCCGCGGAACGCTGGCCGGGTCGAGAGAACGAAGACCTGGAGCGCTGTACTGAGGAAGAAGAAGACGCAGACGATGAAGAGCGAGCAAGGGACCTGTGTGGAAGGGGAAGAATGAAAGATACAGGAAGCCCTTAGTTGCCATGAGGAATAAAAAGTCAATCGACATGAAAGCTAGTAAAAGCTAGACTTAAGGAGAGCCACTGTTAATAATAATAATAATAATAATGCGTTGTTAATATCCCCACCTCCCCAGTGCAGGGGCGGTAGCAGCCAGGCTGGGTGGGGCCGGCTCCGCGCGAGGGCTCCCGTCCTGCCGGGGGCTGACATTGAGGTTGGCAGTCAGCTGCGGCATCTTTCGAGTGGTGTCTAGGTTGGCGGCCGGGCCGGGGGGCTCCTTCTTGGTGTCAGGGGGATGAGACTGCACAGCCGGGGGGAAGCTTCCAAACCCGGGCCCCGTACTGAACCTCACTGCCAGGCTGTCTCCAAAGAAAGAGTAGAGCTCACCATACATTGCAGGGAGGGGAACCGGGGTCCACTCCTCCCAGGAACAGCCGGCACCGCCAGCCTGGAGGTGGCTGGCGATGCCTAAGGCAGCATCCGAAAGGGGTTCCGGAGGGGGACTGAGGCCAGGGGAGCTGACCCGGAAGCCCATACCTCCAGTGTTTGACCTGAGCTGGCCATTGGTGGTCTCCGCTGCCTGGGACAAAGACAGGGCCTTCATCTTCAGCAAGCGCTCTACTGCCACCTAAAGGACAGAGATGGGAATTAGTATTTGAAACCTCTATGAACTCAGATATAAAAAAAATCTTTCACAGGTAAATATTAACATTCCTTATCATTACTCAGTTATTAGCACTGAAATCAAAATAGTCACCAGGATAGCTCCATAGACCTTGTGTCCGTCTGCTTTAACCTGAGCATTGGACACAGAGTAGTCGTCCAAGACTGCCTGCAGGTTAGACCAATAGGCTGGCAGATGGGGATAAAGAACACGCTCCACAGCCTAAATTGAAACAAACAACCTCATTAATATTTTTAAATAGAGCAGCAGAACAAACAACATTTCATCTTAAATAAGGCACACCTTCTTTCTGAGATTGTGAATCACAACGCATCCCTTAAGGACTTGGCAAAGGTTCAACAGAAAGCAATGTGTCTACCTTCCATCCGAGGGCATGCAGCCCGACCACGGCTCCGTAGTGTGAGCAGAGCGGACGAACGGGGTCTGACAGAACTTTCTGGAGAGATAGCAGGATCTGGTGGTAGAGACCGCTGACCAGGTCACCATGAGTCCTGATTGAGGAAGACAGTGGTTTAGTGTCTGATGTCCAATGATAATAATACATTTCATTTAGTTTTAAGCACCTGATCAAGACAATCAAAACGCTTTTTTTTTATTATTATTTGCGCCAGACTTGCTCACCCAACATGTTTTATGTCTTTCTCACAGACATAAAACACACGGACCGACTCCAGATTAACTGTCAGTGACTGGTCAGGGCACTGCAGGAGGATGAGGCATGTTTTTGGAACTGGGGGAGGAAACCGGAGTACCCGGAGGAAACCCACACTAACACGGGGAGAACATGCAAACTCCACACAGAGAAGTCTTTGGGTCAAGGTGGGGATCAAACCCAGGACCTTCTGACTGTGAGGCAACAGTGCTAACCACTGCGCTACAAAGATGCCTGATCATTGAGAAGTCATTGTCTTTTGATAACAATGCCTAGAGGGGGAAAATGGCTTTTATGAGCAGGGAGGTTTTAGTAAATGTATATTGAGGATGAATTTTTTTTCCTAAGAATTAACACTTTTAATTTAAGCTGGTGATGCTAATGTTGGGTTACATAGATGGAATATATTGCCATGTAAAGTGTATTATATTTGGTCTAAGACAAGTTCACGTTGTATCCGTACATGCATGAGTGCTGCAGGCAGTGGGAACATACCAGAAGATGTGGCTGAGGAGCAAGGCGGCGTAGTCCCTGAGGGTCCAGTGGTCGTTGAGGGGGTTGATGGACGCGGCCAGCGGCTCAAGGATGCAGTACATGACACTGGACACCAAGCTGCGCACGTAGGAGCCCAAGTAAAGGTAAGGGTTCTGCACCAAGCTCTTCACCATGTGCAGCAGCCGGTTCAGCTGCTCCAGATCGTGGCTTACTGACTTCACCTGGTGAGGGAGACGTTGTGGTTACCATGGTGATTTGCCAGACTACTCAGAGGGACAGGTTCTGGTCAGGCATTTCCATGTCTAGTTCTGGTAACGTGTTTACTTCTGAAATCATGCTTTGTTTAATGTGGCCAATAACTATGCGAGTCATCCAAGAGTCCATGCAACATTACCAAAAGTTCTACTTAGCCCAAGAAGGACTCTGGAAATTTTAGCAGACTAAACAATAAGACGGATGGCTGAATAAAACTTACCCCGCTGATGACATAAACAAAATATGGCAGGAGGGCAGCAATCTTTGAGTTAGACTGGAGGTCCAAGAGGGCCACCTGAAGCACAAGGAGAAAGTATGAGGAAATGAAACGTCCACTTCAAGAAAATCAGACAATTTAGACTTCTAGTCAGGCTCCACCTTCATGAGGTGTGGGTCCTCTCCAAGGATGGCACGTGTAACCTGCTGGTAGTACTTCAGCAAGTCATCAGATAGAGACTGCACTGCACCAGGGACTGGGAACGAGCACAGACAAAGTATTTTAAGAAACACGCCAAAAATATTACACTATAAAAACTTAAGGCATAATTATCGAGCTCTTACCAGTTCCCTGAGGGTCGATGTTGCCTTTTCCATCCATGTAGGATACACTCACTGGCAGGAAAATAGAGTAAAGTCCTAAGCATATTTTTAGAACACTAATAACAGCAAATATTGAAATTATTTTATGTCATTAGTAAACAAACAGATCCTACCTCGCACCATGGTCTCCGCACAGCCCTTGGGGATGTTGGTGGCCAGAGCCAGCTCAACCAAGTTGATATCACGGTCCTCAACAAAGAACAACTCCCCCTCCTTTATTGGTCGGAAGGGCAGAGCATCTTGTGAGCCGTAACCACAAATAGCCTGAAAACAAGAACATCATCTGAAGACAGAGCATCCAGAATATATAGAAATATTATATCAAAAGTTGAGAAACGAATCATTATTATTAGTCCTTTAAACGTCAGACTCTGTCCCACCTCAACATTACTCCAGCGAAGAGCTCTGTTGAAGTCCTCCACTGTGAGCTTCCTCCGCTTTGCGTGCCTCATGAACTGAGAACTACTCTGTTTTGAGAAAAATATCAAAGATATTTTCACTCGAATGGCATGTTTTACTTCTTAGCGCCAAACTGCCCACCAGTGGGATATTCTGTTATTATTCTGAACGTTTCCATGTTTATTAATGATATTAGGACATCAAAAGAAACTTCACATGTGATGTTTTTAACAAAAGGGTAAACACTTGTCTTTTTACTATACTACTACTATAATACTAATTTGCTGAAATTGACTTGATCAAAAAAATATGTGCGGCTAATAAGTTGCAGTTACAAGAAAACTGGTTGTGCCATGCTTTATCACCTTGTACACAAAACCTTAACCAAAGCAAAGTTTATACCAACCTCATTGGAAAAGTGTCCTGGATAAACTGCATATATACATTTTTTGTAAGACCAAGGCGCATTTTGTAAGTTGCTTTTGATGAAAGGGTCTACTGACTTAATGTTATTTAATGTAATGTAATTATTGAGGGACTGCTAGATTAGTTTGGATAAACATGTGGATTATCCTACACACGGTGTGACAGATGTGCAAATACTTTGTAGTAGTGTGAACTGATTTTGGAAAACTGCCGATCTATGAACACTTAGACAAACAAGAAACAACGTGAAACGAAGTATGCCAAACCCTTTAAGTGTACATTTATTTTATGAGTGCTTTATCTCTTGTATTTATAAATACAAGCCCCCAGCCAAGCACATCGATTTAACGCACCTTGGAAATGAAGATACTATGTCTTTCGACAAATACTACAAGTGACACGTACACTTCAGTTAGTCAATTTAGGCATATGTCAATAGGTCAGAACGAACAATAAACATAACACAACCAACTACTGATGGTCAATAAATTTGTTATCAATTACCTGTGTGGCTTCCCTGAGTCGGTAGCACACGTCCTCTGCCAGCAGTGCTGCCACATCGTCGCCCAGCTCTATTCCTGCACTCTCCGCCATGAGTTTGACAGACTCCCGGGGAACCTCAGCGAAACGCCTCTCCTCCCTGTCCGCCATGCTCAGGGCGCCTTCCCGGTTGACACGCAGCTCTGCAGATAGACTGGCTCCTTCAGCTATTCAACAGGCAAAATGTTCTTACATAATAGCATGCCTGTGGTTTTACTAAAAACGGCCAAGTAAACAATATGAGCTCTAGCCAATATCGCACTACAGTTTGAGTGGGAGGAACTGACCGCGGTAAAGATAGCATTACGTTTGATATTCGCTTGATATTCAAATTTAGTGGCTAATAATTTTTTACTCTTATGACATACATTTTTCAAAGCAATTGCGTTTGACTCATCCTGATTTGTGAAATTGTGTTCTATAGTTTTTTCGTCATAACTATCTTTTCCTCAAAAGTCGATGTTTTGTATTTTAAAACGCATTAGATTGACAATAAACTGTTGTA